>MJUU01020665.1:20001-48542 GCA_002080025.1 Modiolus philippinarum
GGACCCTATGGGAAAAATCACATTTTCATCTTCTGCTCTGAAAAGCCTGAAGCAAATTAAATCAAACTTTACAGGAATGATGTACTTAAGGTCCTTAACAAAGATGGCTCATTTTGTTCCGATTCAATTAAAAACATGGCCGCCAGCACGGAACATGGTTTAACATAGGACCCTATGGGAAAATCACATTTTCATCTACTCCTCTGAAACCACTGAAGCAAATTCAACCAAACTTTACAGGAATGATGTATGGAAGGTCCTTTACAAAGATTGCTCATTTTGTTCTGATCCTATAAAAAACATTGCCACAGGTGCAAAACAAAGTTTAACATTGGAGCCCAGTATGAGAAAACCATCCTTTTCATCATCTTCTCTCAAAACAATTAAAGCAAATTATACTAAATATATAGAAGGTCCTTTGCAAAAATTACTCATTTCAATAGGATCAGACAAAACGCACCGGTGCTAATTGAGAACATACCTAAACACCCTACCCCATTGGTAAAAAACATGATCATTTTTGGTCATGCGTGGCATAGAAGCGTTTTGTCACGTGAGCGATACAGGCTCAGTCTCTGAGCCTCTAGTTTTGATTCGAATAGGTAGGAAAGAAATTAAGATATGGCAAGAAATGATCAAATTCAAACACAAAACAGATAACAGGAAATGCATACAATGGCTAAAATTCACATTCACATGCCACAATCTACCAGGGAACTGCACAAGACAAAAGACAAAGGGCCATCTTGAACTAACTCCAAGGCCTCATGGTGACTTTACGATGAAGAACAACTATAAAAGCTTTGTTCTATTGCTTTGTTTAACCAAGTATTTGTAGAGACTTTGTCTCATGTGCATTTACTCCATATCCCTTCATTGCTTTTAAAAGACAAACTTGAACAAATGTATGTCTCAGTGTACACAAGGCTCCATTTCATTCATGAACAAGGTGCAGGTCAGTTGTAATGAACATCTGATTAGAATTGACCCTATGCAAATTTCTGTGTATTCCAATCTTCAGGTTTATTTATCAAAAAACGGTGTACACTATAAAGGTCAGTTCTAATGTACATTTTTTGTATATGTAAATTATCATGGAAATTTGACCAATCTATAGCCTTGTATTGATAAAAACAATTTATTTAGACCCCCTGAATTAAAAAAAATGTACACAAAAAGACACAATACTAAAATAATTTGACTTATATACATTATTAAACATACAGTACTTAAATCAATTAAAGACAGCTATAACCACAGATGACTATGAAAAATATAAATAAAAAAAACGAAATATTATTTTGATTGGATGGCAGCCCGTTGATACAAATCCCATGCACCCGTCTCGTTGTTAAGAACATTGCTAGTGCCAGTGCCATGGAATTCCTTTGTGATAACGTCACATATTCCATGACGTTAGTAAGTTAAAACTGGCACCAAAAACTTTATAACATCAAGAAATCATCAACCCAAAATCAAATCGCCTAAAAACAGCAAAGTCTGAGGTTGATACCTTAGGTACCATCCTCGACATGGAAAGTGGGGCATTTTCTGCATATTTATCATACTTGTTTTATTGCGCAACACAGATGACGTTGAAATTTAGTACAGATTTACTTCCATTAATATTTGTGCTTTTTCGGTGCAATAAAAGACAAAGTCGGGCATAAGTCCGTTACCTACGTTTCTACCAGTAGGCATTGAGATTGTACCACCCTTCAGCTATGCCTCAGGCTGCACAGAAGTGCTTCAGGGTGGTACAATCTCAATGCCTGAAGCACTTCTGTGCAGCCTGAGGCGTAGCCGAAGGCTGTACAGTGGTGCTGAAGCCGAAGGGTGGTACAATCTCAGTGCCTACGGGTATAAAGTAGGTAACTGATAGATCCCCCTAAAAAATCCTAGAAATTTGGATGTAACAAAAACTTGTGCAAACCAGTTCCAAAATAACAATCCAATGGGAAAATCCAAAAACTTGAGGTTTATTTTGAGACAGCATAGTAACATGCTCATACCAAGTAAGTGGATTGAAAATGAAAAAATAATTAACTTTCATTTTTTTGTGTGTATTTCAGATTTATTTTGGTTACGTGACCAGATGTGTGAAGCAAAGCAAGGGCAGATAACTGTATGAAGAATTGGAAATTTTGTAAGTAAATGGAATATAAGTTCTCAGATTTATTTCATGGGTGGTAAAAAAAAACTACTTTACTGGAATTTTATAGGTTGTAAGTGCTTAGACTTGAATTTCACTAAAGTATACATACATCAACTTCATTTATGTCAACCCTCAGTGTCTATCCTCCCCTTAGCCTGTTGGCCAGTTAATTGTGTTGCTTAGTCCTCAGTAACTATGTATTAGTATTTTATACATGGCTTTTAATGGACATGTTGAAAAACGTTTATATTCTCCGGTCCATTCAACATGTGATGTCTGTAGGGATATGAATTTTCTGTCAGGCCAACCTTAAAAAATTGTATGTTTGCTGTTTATCGACCTACTCATAAAAAACCTACCTACTCAAAAAAATTTTATTGGGACATTTCCCAAGAAAAAAATTTTTTTCATTCTATTTTTAGCACATTTACTTTATAACTAATCCCTCTTTGACATCTTTTGAGGAAAAAAAAATTACCTGCCTACCTACTCTCATCCAGAACTGAAAGTCGATAAACAGCAAACAAACATTTTATTAAGGATGGCCTCACCATTTTCCAATATTAAGTTTTTAAAACCATCCTGAATATTTTGCTTGAGATAAACAAGTAAATGTACATGAGACAAAGTCTCTACAAATACATTGTAAGTCCCAGCAATGGAAAAATGCCTTCATTGTTGTTGTTCATCTTGACGTCACCATGAGGCTTTCAACAATGAGCCTTGCTCATACCTCATAGTAAGTTCAAGATAGCCCTTAACACTGGTTTGAGATGAATTTAATGCTAGATGTGGAACAAAGCTATATCCAAATTTCTTATTACTCTGTCTCATTGATGCAGGATTGCCATCCAACATAAATTGAATTAACTGGCAAAGTGTTCTCGACAAAAAGACTAATAGAAAACCTCATATTGTGCTATATCATAGGATCTGTTTTTGAGATTCCTCACCTTCTATTTTAGTATTTTTTCTTCCTGTAATTACTGTCAAAATTGACCCTAAAAATACAAGTTTTTCAGACCAACTTAAGTTTTTGTTAAGCTTTTATTAATTAATCTGCAATTTGAATTTAAAGCATTGAAGGACATGTTCTGCTTGTATATTCACTTCAACTAGTCAAGGCCCAAAATTTTACTGAAAAAACTGAAAAAAAGTGTTCAATATGACCAGATAATTAATTGAATGACACATCTATTGAACAGTGTAAAAGCTGTTGATGAATTATCACATAGATTCCCAACATAATAATGAAAAATTTGTTTTTAGCCCCTGGTCACGAAATTTGTACATATATCACTGTTCACTTTGAATATTGCCCATAAGCCTTGTGATGGATGTTAATTTCAATGTAATCAACACCCTGTGATTTATTTCGTCTCGAGGGTGTATACAGAATTATTTGCAAAAGTGATTTTTGTCATTGATCTTAATGGAAAAGTCTAGAGAAATTAGAAAATCCCTGTAACCGCCTGTCAATAACTTGATTAAAGAAGCAGTGATTTAAATAGTCTTCCATTTTCATATTTTTACTTGTTCATTTTTCCGTGAAAAGAGCAGATTGCCTCATTGGGTTCTTTTCACCAAAGGTTTTTCTTAGACGACCAGCGCTTACAATTGTAATCACATTCTTAAAGGATATTGATAGAACGATTAGCGGACCACTCGCAGGTAATTAGTAATCAATGATCAACTAATAGCAAACTTTGACACAGTCGTATCTCCATCAGATAATCACATATCGTACAAAATGTCTGTCAGACGCGATTTTAATAGAAGAGAGATGAAAAATTATTCTGCTAAAAGGTTTATCTAGTTTTGTACCAAGTGGTATGAATTCTTATAGTATAAAGAATATTGATATAGGCTGAACTAAATGGGCATACACTTCAACATGAATTTGTTAGCTTAGAAAATAGCAACAAGTTTTGAGAAACTATAATTATTTGAAATGTTTTTGTAGTACTTTAGGTTATATATTTGATAATATTCTACTTGGAACTTGTAACAGGTCACATAAATCCAGTTTTATTTAAAAAGGCTGTCAGGGAAAAACACAAAATTTGCAGCAATAATTAAAGGTTATTGTAGTTTGAATTCTGCACCTTGAGCACTCGATGTGCAGAATTGTATTTTATTTTTTTTTTGGAGTTAAATATTTGACTCTGAAAATTTGCATAGTAGTCACAATAATGTACATGAAATTATGAGTAAATATATTTNATTGAAAATGCCCTCTCACTATATGCATTACTAATAACTGAATGGCTGTTATGACAAGTAACATACATGAATGCGTGTGTTTGCGTGTGAAAATTGAACTTTGCATGTACACGCCTTGTAAATCAACAAAAGCGTGTAAAATGTCAAAAAAGCGTTAAAAGCGTGTAAGTTGGCAACTATGCTTTAGCTTTGAAAGAAAACCAACAAAAATAGCAAAACAATCATTTAAGGTACCAGTAGTACGGGGTTTAAAACTGCGCATCATTCATGCACATCTGACAGAAAATAGTATTCACTATTGGAATGTTGGCAAAATGATTTTCCAGGTCTTATGATAGTTAAATTTGATCAAATATGTCATTTATATTGGGTAACCATGCAGAATATCAAACCTTTTCAGCAGACTAATCTGTTCTTTTAAGGGGAGATAATTTGTATAGGAATAATAAGGAAAAATAAGTTTTTTGCAATTTATTCAAAAAACTAGTTCGGTTACCCCAAGATTTTTTCATGAAAATTGAAGGGAAGTATATAAGCTAGTAATTTAAAAAAAATTCTATCTGATGTAACTAAAATAAATTAAGTTTTTGTATGCCCTTAATAACAAAGCATAAAACATGAAAATATCAAAATTCTAACTGACAATTTTAGACCTCTTACCACCTTAAGAAAAAAAATGAATTGCTTATACACACAAACATGATATAGGTTTGGAATTTTTACAATGCAATTGTGATACAACTTCTAAAATTTAATTTCCAAGCCCAGATAATGGCCCTGCCCCAGTTATGAATGGACATGTAAACTTTCTCAAGTTATTGGTCCAGTAATTGGACCAATTGTCCTAAAAAGCCACTTGCTTTTTGATTTACACTTGAGTGTATACCAGTGCAGTTCGATTCCATGCAAAATTTGTACCCCTTGTTCTTTCCCCAATTTTGACTTAAAATATGTGCTGTAGATTAGTGCAAATTTGAGTGATGCATCCCCTAGCAAGACAAATTATTACGTGACAACAATTGAAAATATTATGCAAATTTAAGGTAAGAAAATAGTGTGCTTAATTGAAAATATTTCATGCACAATCTTTTTCAAAAAATTTCTCAGGATTTGCATTAAAAACTTGCCTGGGAAATTATCCATTTATGTAAAATATGATTTGTCCTGCATAAATGTGTCTTTTAATTTAATTTCACATTAAGCGAATGTAGAACTTAAAATGCATAAATTAGAAAATAACAAGTTTTACGGAAAATTGCTTTTAATTTAATCTGCAGTTTTTATTCATCTGTCATGTTTTTGGTAAGATAATAGCTGTGAAAAATCTGAAAATATTCCTTTGATCATAGTTGCATAATGTCAAATTTAAAATTGGATCTGTTTACATTTAAGATAAACTTAGTATGTATAGGGTGGGTACAAAATTATAACCCTGGTCAATTTTAGTATGTGGGTCATTTAATTGATTCCAGTAATATGTTTCAATATTATTTCTTATGAAATGAACAATTTTTATGCCTATCTTATTGATAAAACAAATTATGCAAATTGTGTTGTGTATTTTTTGGTTGATTTGAATATACCTCCCAAAACTGTTATAATTAAAAGATGATATGTACCTGAGAAAAATTTCAGTGAATCCTTGCACTAAATCTGCCTGGCACTGTTTTTCACCTTGTACGCCATAGATTAGTAAAAACTGAATGTGCATTTTTACAATTTTTTTTCCTACCTTCAAGCCTCAAACTTATATTTAGTGTAAAATTGTTGGAAACAAGTTCAACACAATAAACAAGATTCCTTCTAGCCTTAATTCTATGCATCAATACAATAGTTTCATTATACCTGCCGCCAAGAAATTTTAGGAGGTATCTAGGAATTGCTCTGTGTGTCTACCCATCCTGAGGCTCTTTGTAAGTGCAATTTCTTCTACAACACTTGAAGCATTTTGATGAAACTTTCAAAAAAAAGGCACTATATTCAATGTAAAGTCTGACACCATGAAGGGGAGATATACATCGGCAAATGAATACCGAAGCAAGAATAAGGAAAGGGGGAATTCTAAAATCATAAATCCAAAATCACGACAATTCACATCCAACACCAATTGAGACAGTATGACAAAGACAAAACAAATATAAAAACAAAAATGAACAAGAACGCCACACAACTAAAGCATTTGAGCAGTGTGAACCCCTATAAAAACTGAGGTATCATCAGGTGCTCCGGATGGGTAAGCATGTTCTGCCCCACGCATGGCACCAGTCACACAGCCAGTTAAAATACTATGTTGAATTATCTATTAGGTGTCTGATTGGTTGTTGTTTTTTAACACGTAGACAAAACCAATTAAAATCAATGGCGCATGTTAATTCTCTTTCAGTTTGATTAAATTACGATACCCTGTTGATCTGTCTACACCGTCCACCCTTTTTTGGTGGTGTCTTTAGACATTTTATGTCTGTAAACTTATGTTTGTGTTGATTAGTCCTCATGAACTTTTAAAATCAATGTTATTTTGCACAAAGGACCACTATTTTTGTTTTGGGTGTCCTGGACCCTCCTATTTTATTTAACGGGCAAATTGTTTCACTTTAATATGCCTTAATTAACTCCTGCTATGTCAACAGTCATTTTGTGTCAACACTTGACCAAATAGTGTGCTGCAAATTGCATCTTGCTGCAGTTAAGTTAATTCTTGAAAAAGTTCTTGCTCCAGGGATCTTATTTACAAAGCATCTATTAGCTTACACATTCATAGTTAAGTTTCTTCATGTGGTTTCTCTCGGCAAGTATGGGTCCTTAAGTTAGGAGAGGTTTTTGTCTCGCCCGCGACGAAAGGCCCGGAAAGCGAGACATATGCGTACAAAGTATGATGGCGGCGGCGACGGCGTAAACTTTCATGTTAAGTTTTTGGGATTAGGTCATTTTCTCAGTAACTATAAATGGTAGGTCAATGATATTTGGTATATAGTAACTAGTAAGTTTTTGTGATTAGGTCATTTTCTCAGTAACTATAAGTGGTAGGTCAATGATATTTAGTATATAGGTTGGTCTTGAGCAGTACATTACAGTCTGCTATATGGTTTTTGTATGTGACCTCAATTTCATGGTCCAATGAACTTGTTAAGTTTTTGTGCTTAGTTTAGTTTCTCGGTAATTATAAGTGGTAGGTCAATGATATTTGGTATATAGGTTGGTCCTAGGTAGAACATGACAGTCTGTCATATGGCTTATGTCCTTGACCTCAATTTCACGGTATATTAGTGAGCATGATAAGTAAGTTTTTGTGATTAGGTCATTTTCTCAGTAACTATAAGTGGTAGGTCTATGATATTTAGTATATAGGTTGGTCTTGAGTAGTACATTACAGGTTACAGTTGCGCAATTAATGTTGTTCGGAATGCATCTAGTTTTTTACCTCAAGATGAAATTCAGAATTAATCATTGCAGTACGTACGATTGGTGGAAACTATCACCTATACACTAGTAATATAGAATTCATTAATATTTATTCACTTTTTATATCTTTAACCTGAACCTCGGATATGTTTATGTCAGGGGTCAGACTTAAAATATTTTTCATAAAAATACCTACCCTTTTTATAGCCTCAATTTTTACCAAGAAGAGCAATGGGAACCCCAATTTTTGTCTCGCCTTTGACGAAAGTCGCTGAAGGCGAGACATAGGTATAGCAATCCGGCGACGGCGACGGCGATGGCGGCGGCGGCGGCGGCGTAAACTTTTTTCTAAAACCTTCATAACTTTTCAAGGGTAATACATACAAACATCATCTTTGGTCCACAGCACCACCAAGTGATGACCTTTCCAGCAGCATATATTTTGGATGACCTTGACCTTGTTTTCATGGTTCAATAAGCACATAAACATTGCGACATAGTTTCACATTCAAGTCAGCNATGGCCCAGGTGAGCGATACAGGCTCTTGAGAGCCTCTTGTTCTATTTATAGTCTGTTTCAAAATTGTACTTTTATACAAAATTGACGCATTTGATGTTTTTTATTAGCTCACCTGGCCTAAAAGGCCATGTGAGCTTTTGCCATCACTATGCGTCCGTCGTCCGTCTGTCAACAATTTCAAAAATCTTCTCCTCTGAAACCACTAGGCCAAATGTAACCAAACTTGGCCTGAATCATCACCAGAGTATGGCTTCTCAAAATTGTGTTCGATTAGGCGGTAGGTCAAACAACATGGCCGCTGTTGCTAAAAATAGAACATGGGGGTAAATTGCAGTTTTTGACCAATAACTCGAAAACCGTTACAGATATAAAAAATCTGACATGGGGGTAAAAATGATCAGCATGGCAAGATCTACCTGCCCTGCAATTTTGAAGAAAATCTGAAAACCCATCTCGGAGTTATAGCCCTTTTTCCGTTAAATTTTCAAAATTTTTGCATTTTTTATTTTTTATTTCAAAAAGTGTAACAGATAGAGGTCAAGTGTAAATTGCAAAAATGTTCACCATATCAAGGTCTACCCACCTCGAAATTTTGAAGAAAATCCATAAACCCTTGTAGGAGTTATTGCCCTTTTTTCACCGAATTTTTTACATTTTCGTATTTTTCATCTTTTATTCCTTAAACTATAGAAGATGAAGGTCAAGTGTAAACTGAGGAAATGTTTTCCATGCTGTGGCGACTTCAAAACTGATGTTTAAAATTGTTCCTTGACCGCCATTTTCGAAATGGCTGCCCCAAAAAAGGCGGGAAAATTCAACATTGTCCGATTTCAATGAAATTTGGTTTCCAAATAGATATTGATGTTGCTACTTCAAAACCGGTGTTGAAAATTGTTCGTTGACTGCCATTTTCAAAATGGCCACCAAAAAAGCGGGAAAATTCAACATTGTCCGATTTCAATGAAATTTGGTTTCCAAATTGATATTGATGTTGCGACTTCAAAACCAGTTGAAAATTGTTCATTGACCACCATTTTCAAAATGGCTGCCAAAAAGGCGGGAAAATTCAACATTTCCGATTTCAATGACATTTGGTTTCCAAATAGGTCTTGATGTCGCAACTTCAAAACTGATGTTAAAAATTGTTCGTTGATCGCCATTTTTAAAAGGTGGGAAAATTCAACATTGTCCGATTTCAATGAAATTTGGTTTCCAAATAGATATTGATGTTGTGACTTCAAAACCGGTGTTGAAAATTGTTTGTTGACTGCCATTAACAAAATGACGTCTCGACTTCAAAACTGGTGTCCAAAGTGGTCCTTAGCAAGAACGTATTTTGTCAAAAAAAGCCCAGCAAAGAAATATAGTAAAACATGATCAGACTTTAAAAACAGTTCAAGATATTGGAGGTGTTCGAGCTACAAAAGTTTGAGAAACTGAAGATCAACTGTATAACTTACAATGTTTCCTTGATAAAGGCAACTGAAAGCCAGGTGAGCGATACAGGCTCCTGGGAGCCTCTGGTTCCAAATATGGCTTTATGATAATAGAAGTGATCTTCACATTCAGCAAACTGGATAACTGCACAGCTTCTACAAATGATAAGGGCAAAAGGACGAGAATGTCTACGGCCAAGAAAGAATAATACCGTAAAATCTCCAGAGGGCGACATATTTTTCGAAAGGGGGGTGTCTTCGGGAAAAAATTCTCAAAAATAAATAAACCAGTACTTTTCTTTGAAATATAGATAGAAGAGCTCCTGTAACATAAAAGTAACTTGCAATATACAAATGGTCACATTCCGAGGTTTTGAGTTACCGTATAGGTTACAGTTGCGCAATTAATGTTGTTCGGAATGCATCTAGTTTTTTACCCCAAGATGAAATTCAGAATTAATCATTGCAGTACATACGATTGGTGGAAACTTATTATTATAAAATCACCTATACACTAGTAATATAGAATTCTTTATTATTTATTCACTTTTAATATTTTTAACCTGAACCTCGGATATATTTATGTCAGGGGTCGGACTTACAATATTTTTCATAAAAATACCTACCCTTTTTATAGCCTCAATTTTCACCAAAAAGAGCAATGGGAACCCCCATTTTTCATTCCGAAATTTGAAAGATCTCAGTACCGACAAATTATAAGAGGGACCCCTGGAGTTAATTCGGTTGCATCTAATTTTAGAATTGCGTCAAACTGGGGTACCCCCTATGGAAATAGCATTATAAATGAATTGCGCATTTGTAACCTATAGTCTGCTATATGGTTTCTGTATGTGACCTCAATTTCATGGTCCAATGAACTTGTTAAGTTTTTGTGCTTAGTTTAGTTTCTCAGTAACTATAAGTGGTAGGTCAATGATATTTAGTATATAGGTTGGTCTTGAGTAGTACATTACAGTCTGCTATATGGTTTTTGTATGTGACCTCAATTTCACGGTCTAGTGAGCATGTTAAGTTTTTGTGATTAGGTCATTTTCTCAGTAACTATAAGTGGTACTTAGGTCAATAATATTTAGTATATAGGTTGGACTTGGGTAGTACATGACAGTCTCCTTTATGTTTTTTGTCTGTGACCTCAATTTCACGGTCCAGTGATCATGTTAAGTTTCCCAGTATCTTTTAATGTAAGGTCAATAATATTTGGTATTTGGTTTTGTCTTAAATGGAACATGACAGCCTGCTGTTTGGCTTTTTCAGTATCTATCAGTGGTCACTGATATTTTTTTTTGGTGATTCATGATAGTCTGCTCTATTGCCTTTGTCACTTACCCTAATTTCACAGTCTAGGGAATATGTTTAGTTTTCTGATTTAGTCAGTTTGAGAATTCACATCAATTTTGCGACAATGAAGGGACGGTCGAGACATCAGTTTGGGTCCACACTTGTGTGAATAAGGTCCAAGATGTTATTTCATTTATTTCTATGAATTTTATCTACCGGTAAATGGTATCATGAATATGGCAAAAAATTTTGCTTACTCTACTATAAACTTTGTGCACTTTATATATTGGTTTTGTCTTCAAATAAGACCCATAACAGATAAGGTCATCACATTGTTCTAGTTTTGGCATTATCTCAGATTAACTGACTTTCCATAGGACATATATATGTTTATTTCATTTTCACAAAAATAGATGAAATGGAAATTCAAAAGGAAATGTATTCACATGATTGCAAAGGTTAATTCAAAATTTAAAAAAGTAAGTCTCTTATGGTAAATTTGTACACTGGAAAAAAGAAATTTATATATTTCATTTTATTTAATCATTGCAAATAATGCTAACTCATTGATATGATAACATAACCCTCACGGGAACGTAGTGGACTGAGGGACAAGTTATTGAATCTACCCCCAAATCCCCCTCATTCCTAATCTGTAATCCTTTTGAAATTGGTATCTTCTCTGCACCCAGTTATGTTCAGACGTTCCTACCCTCATGATTTTAATTTGGCACAAGGCTAACTATTTCGAGGCCCCTTTTTGATGGTTGACCAATTTGACCAACTTACAGTAATTCCAGGAATTTTTCAGCTCTGGTCCATTATTTCATTTGGATACTGATTTTCAAGATGAAATCAGCATTTCTGGAAATAAAACAAGCTTGAACACAATTTTATAGGTTTCCTACTATATGATTTTTGCAAAGACCCACTATTTTTGAGGCCATTTTTATGCCCTTAATATTTGACTGCAATAATTCCAGAAATTTTCAGTGTCTTTCTGCCAGTTAATTCTTCAATAACATATATTGAGACCTCTCTGATGCTTCAAATGTAAACAGATTTTCGAGATGAAAATGGCATTTCTGGAAATGAGAAAGGATGTATAAACAAGGTTTCAGATGAAAATCTAGGATTCCAGCTAAATATAAGTCTATATTCTGTGTGATAATAATCTAACCACATAATGCATCATTCATGCTGTTACATGTAGTTTTGAGCTCAGAATTGTGTTTTAATTAGAGAAGAAAGAGCAATACTATTTGCTCTCACCGACAATTTTTTGTCAAGTAACTTACTATTCTCGAAAAAAGGGGTAAGCAAGTTTGTATGTTTCACGAGATCTTTTTTACGCACATTAGATACAAATTTTGTATTTTATTGTTTTATTTATTTATTTTTTTAATTGTTTTAATACTTAGTATATTGCAGTATGGGACATTGTTGCTTAAATGACCATTGTAAACCCACAAAGAATTAATTTCAGCATGATTTTACATGTATTGGTTCTAATCTCATGTGCAACATGCGTGAGACATAAATCATAACTATATAATTCTAATAATTAAGAGAATACATGTAGGCGAAATAAACAACAGGGTTGAAATTGACAAGAAAAATTTTACTTTTACATGTAATAAAACAAATTAAAGATGTATTTTTGAATGAAACTCCTCAATACTGACGTCAATAGGATTTTAAAAAATGCTTTAAATTGTAGTTACAATTTAGCTGTCGGGAAACACGATAGCACGACAATAGCGCTAGTAGGGTTAATTATTCATTGAAATTCTGTTGTTGTAACTTAATTAGAATATCAAATGAAATGTACATTGATTTCTGTGTTATTGTTGAAGATTTCGAAATCTTGTTATGGAAAATTTTGTAATTAGTGAAAAATTATGACAAGAATTTTTTTTTTTTTTTTAACATCTTCTAGGATAAATCCACAGGCACTATGTTTAGTGAAAAAATACAATACCTCATGAAACAAATTTGTGCCTTCAGGGGTTAGAACTTATAATTTCTCTCAAATGTTATATCAAAAGGAGTCTTTTAAATTTCAGGAATTAAAAGTTAACTATTAATCAGGATGTGGTTTGTTTCCATTGATTTATCCACTTTTTTACCCTTTTGGGCCATTTAGGGCTTCCTATATGGTGTGAGGTTCCTCACTGTGTTGAAAACCGTACGGTGACCCCTAGATGCTTTGTTTTGGGTCGTTTTAACCTGGATATGGGATGTTGTCTCCTTGACATTTACCCCATTTCCTTTCTTAATAAAATACCATAGTTGCTGTAAATTTAGTTTCTGCACACGGCCATTTCAACAGCTTAATGTCTCTTCAGTGCAGATAAAACCTAAACATTTGTAAGACCATAAACTCAAAGGTGTTTAAAAACTGATACAGAGTCACTAACCAAATATTATCTCAATGGAAAGCCACAGCCAGCTAAGAAATGAATTAACCCCCACTGGACAACTGAAAAAAACACCTTTTTCCCATATACATGTATATGATTTTGTAGAATATTTCTGGATAATATTGCCTTGTGTCAGATTGATTATAATAATAACATTGTTGATGTAGTATAGTATTATTATCTGAATGAATGAACGACTATATTTCCAGTAATACATTTCACTGACGATCAGGTTTTGTCTATTTCAGTATAAACAATACATGGGTTAGCAGTGTATGGAGTTCTGTATGATAGCAAGGTAGGCATTTTAGTCATTATTTGTTTGCTTGAATATTTATTTATTTAAATGGAGACAAAAAAACTATTTTGTAACATGGCAGTGCTTTGGATATTATGAATTAAACATGAATTTTATTATTGCATTTAAGAATTAAGATTGAGGGTTAAGCATATCAAAAGTAGAGATACTTGCAAGTGTCCATTTTCACAAAATAAAATGGAGATCAAAATCACTTAACGTATGACATATATAGCCATCAGAGACCAGAAATGAAATGTCATTGCATAGCAAAGTTATGGTTTCAAGAGCACAACTTATAACTTCCTGTTGCAAAACAGATTTTTTGTCCAGAGGAACTGTAAACTTGCTGTTGTTTGCATATAGCCAGTAAAAAAAGTGATTTATTTTAAATCAAAAATGAAAAACCCTCATAATGTGAAGCTACCGGTCAATTAAGTTTTTTAAACTATTGACCAATGAAAGACTATTGACAGATACCATTATAACCCCTTTAATTGCGAAATAGTTATTATGTCCCCTGCTTTAGCGGGTGGTATAAAGTGATCATGGTGTCTGTTTGTCTGTTCATCCGTCCGTCCGTTTGTTATTCCGTCCGCCATAAGGTACATACTTTGTGGCGACAACTCCTGCTAGACCACTTGGTGAAATTCAATGAAACTTTCACAGAATGTTCACCATTGCCATTGTGCACCAGCTGTTTAAAAATTTGATATGACTTGGATTTTTTTTTTGGTGAATTTTTACCTCTGGAATCAAATTGGGGAAAGGGGGAAGGTGTCGTGAGCTTTGCTCACTGGTTTTCTAGTTTTATTTTTTGTTATGTAATAAGAATTTCACATCCAACTAAGGTATAATTTTCATCTGACCTAAAAGATTTCATGTGAAATGACAATTCTATTTCTTGTGAGTTGCATATGTTATATATATATAAATACAAAGTGGATTATAAGGATTGAATTCTTTAAACTGAACTCAGGATTAATGACATCCCAAAAATCGTCTGACAGAATACTGCTATCACAAAGAGCAACATTGCAAAAAAAGTTACAATTATTTCGTACATGTAATGTTAGAAATATAGATTACACCACAAGATCCCGTTCATTACCATATTTTATCCACTAGAGATAGTTAAATTTTAAAATTTTAATTGCAAGGCTTGCCGACCATTTTAAAATTTTTGAATTTGACTATCGAGAGTGGATAAAATATGGTAATAATCGGATTAGAGTGGTGTAATCTTTTTCTCTAATGATCAATGATACTTAACACCGAGAACTGTATTCCGAATAGATTTGGCGGGAAATAGCACAGGACTTTATTCAACATATGTTGAATAAAGAAAATTTATCCAATGGCTCAAAACCGGTTTAAACTTGACATATCATTAGAGAATTAAAAAAATATTTCCAACAGGTAAATATTTCTACTTTTTGCCATCTCTTGATCAGGTTAAAGCTGTGATTATCAGTTGTATATTATTGCAATATACAGTGTAGAAAAAAGAAGGGAAACGGGGAATGTGTCAAAGAGACAACGACACAAAGGGGAGTAAAAACAACTTAAAGCCACCATAAGATCTTCAATGAACGGTGAGGAAACCCCACAGCCAATGGCAGGTCGGAGTCGGCCCCTAAATAAAGAGTAATCAAGTTCAGCGAAATAGACATAAAGTAAACTAACTAGAAAACAGACAAGACATTCAAAGGCTTAATAAATTTCCTGACTTAGGACAAGCGCAGGGTTAAACTAGTTTTATTAGGCCCAAACCTTCCCTCTAGCCAATGTGATAAATAAAAATACAATAGTAACAACAGTAAAATTCAGTTAGCAACAGGACTGAGTCAATTGTGAAAAATTAAACTGAAAGAACTAAATATTCGGACATAAACATGAAATCATAAAAGACTACTAGCAATTAACTGACATGCCAGCTCCAGACCCATTACCAGCTGACAAATTAAATTTATGTACCCTCAGTATTAAGCTTCCACCAAGATCCCTTCCTGTGAGAAGTTTAGCATAATGATTTCATGCATATACTGGAATACATAGTATACTTGGTTAACATTTTTTCCAGTTTAGCTTTACTATCATCATAAATGTTCCCTGGCCTATCACCAGAGACCCCTAAAAAACTACAAAACCTGTCAGGGAAATGGACTGACATTTAATGAAAACAGGAGCTTTTTGTTTCAAATCATTGACCATGCATGTTTGGCTTTGATTATTTCCTATGAATTTGGCTGCATTATCCTTAAGATTTTTTAACCAACACCATGTCTTACTTGCACCCAAGTGATACCATAACATTTATTAGAACTTATTAATTTTAGGTGAAAATTTTGAGAAGTCCTCTCCATCAATATTAGTATTAAAGATACATAGTCTGTAAAATTGATAAAGCTGCAAAAATTGACAAAATCTGCAGCTACAATATTGCACTAAATAACAGTCCATGCAACAGTTGTTTGTGTTTTGTATTTATGTCTGGAAAGATTTTAAATTTTGTTGGTGCCAGACCTATTAAACATTTATTCAGAATTTAACTAATACATTAAAAACATGCTCTAGGCTCAACATTGTTTATTGCAGTTGATGTTTTTATATGTTTCACTATACCATCTGTGACTTTGGAAAGAGTGAATCGGTGTATTAAGTTTATTGGCAGATTTCGAGAAACTTGCATTGAATTTCAATTGCAGAATGAATATTCAGATATTTTTATGCATTTGTATTGAAATACCTCCCCAACTAAACAACCTGCCCTCGTAATCTTGATAATAAGTTATCAAAGGAAAACTTTAACATACCAATATATCTTACCCGAAATTAGGTGATCAAAAGAGCTTTGATTGTTTGATGAATGGACAATAGCAAATTCATGTTTCAAAACAATGAATATTCATAATTGATAAGTAAATTCTTGAAAATTGAAAAATGCATGTTTGCTCAGCATTTTTCAGAATATACTTTGCAATAGATATTTGTCAGAGCCTTAGGGGTGGAAATTATATTGACCTGGATCAACTGTTTAATTAAGCTTGAATTTGAGGATTTTTCGGCTTTCGTAGATAAGAAAGTTTAATTTGCTCTTTTTCAACTGAAAAATTCTTAACTTTTGTTGACTCTGCAGGGTTGTACTAGATTAATCAATGGAAACTAAATATAGCTGAAAAAATATAATGTAATTCATTTCGCATCGTAAACATTAGAAATATGTTACTTTTGTTGCACTTGAAATGAAGGGCCAATGTTATGTTTCTAAGTAACTTTGAATAATATGTGCAACATAAAGATCAAGAAAAGAACTGAAATAAGAATGTCATACACATTCCTTCTTTTTTTAACTAAATGTCAAGTAATTTACCAAGAGAAATTGACAACAGATTGACAGAACAGTTCGTATTGATCATGAGTAAAGTTATTTGAAATATGTCCCCATTTCTGAGTTGCTTATGTTTGACTATTGCACTGAGAGAGAAAATGTTACAGGCCAGTAAGGCCAAAAAGAGCCTTTCAATAATTCTGATGAGGGAAAATGCATATCTTATTTTTTTTTTTTGAAAGAATATGTTTGCCTTAACTTTTCAAGAAGAAAACAAAACAAAAGACCTAAATTTTCTGCCTCATTGAAGGCCATGATAAAAAATCCACATTGGCCCCAATTATTTTTATTTTTATTTTTTTGCCAGTTATGGTCAATTTCTTTTAAATGACAGCATTTTTCACAAAATTTGATAAAAAAATATAAAATAAAATATGCCCACCCACCCCAAATTTTAAGAAAAATGGATGACAATCTAACAATTATATTATTATGGCCTAATAAACAATTTTCGTTTGATCCAAGAGATATTACATTGTATTTGTATTTAACTTTGCCTGGATCTCTATAAAGTCTTGTCCTGAGAGCTGACTACTTGAAGATTATGAAGACAATTTATGAAGAGCATATTGTGGGGGTTTAATGGATCTGGGATCTTTATGAGAAGTTGTCCCTGTTGCATCTTGTAGACAGTTCGTGATGACCAATCTAGAGGGTAACTTGGATTGGTGATTTTAAGGAGAAATTGTCTGAATGACTTCTAGAAGTTTACAAAGATATGGTTAGGTTCTGATTTTGAATGCTGAAAAACAATCAAACAACATTGAAAACTGTCAGATTTCAAATTGGTTCAAGACATACCAATTTAAAACATTATTGTATAGTCAGAGCCCCAGTTCAATTGAAATTTATTTGGTGTTATAGTAAAACATTAAAAATATGTTACTTTGAGGAAAAATTTTTATATTTTATTAAGGGAAGGTAATTTATAAAGAAAAAATAAGGCAAAAACCTCAAATCAAAAAAAAAGAAGAAAAAGATTGATTGCATGATCTAAATTTTTTCTCAAAATATTTATTATTTTCCCATAAGGCCCTATCAAGTTAATTTGTAGATTCTCATCCGCCTGTAACAAAAAATCTGGGGCGGGTGGGAGGGTTTATTTTATATCTTTTACTGATTTTCACTAAAATTTATAGGAATTTAAAGAAAATTTCTGAATAATTGAAAATAAAAAAAAATTTAGCTTAGAAAAGATGGGGCGGTGGGGATGAGAATCTATTTATTAATTTGATGTGGCCTAATAGCTTATTACTTCAGGAATGTGACTACATGTTTAAGGATATGTTCATGGTCACAGATATTAAAATAACTAGGTTTTCTGATAAATGTTATTTTTTGTTTAGAAATTTGAAAAAGAAGTTAGATAAGGGGAAAAAATTGATATGTTACCATTTGTCATTTTGGATAAACAAGTGTTAAAAAAAATTGTGGGTAAGGCCAACCTTAAAAAATTGTTTGTTTACTGTTAATTGTCATTCTAATAAAAATTTTTAGTGACATTCTCCCAGAAAAAAATATTTTTAATCTATTTTTAGCACATTTTCTTAAAAATTAACCCCTTTTTGACATCTTTTGAGAAAAAAAAAAATTATTGCATTCCTATATGTACTCGCATCCAAAATTGATAGTCGATGAACAGAGATAAACATTTTTTTTAAGAATGCCAATGACCTAACTGAACTCCTGAATTTTTCATTGGTTAACCATAAGAAATTTTTATTTATTAATGAATGTGACAAAATAACTCAAATTGAATAAAATTTTGTCAGAATACTGGAAAAGATATAAAAGATGAAATTATGGGAAAAAGTAAGGAGCCTCTTTGCAAAATATTATCATGCTTTTGAATGGAAAACCAGAGAAGTCTGAAAATCTGACTGAATACCAAAACATGACCAACGAACATCCTTAATTTTCCTAAGCCTGTATTAGGAAAACATAGTTATATAGACACTTATTGAATTTTTATGAACCTTAAAGATTATCTTTACTAGATGTTGCCATTGATCCTGTGTTGGGTGTAAATTTTTCCTTAAATAAAGTTATTATTATTAAATTACATCCCATTACAGAAAATTAAAAACCTATCATTTTAATCCATCAAGCAATATAGATGATCTTCAAATGAGGTGTGCCACAAGTACATAACGTGAACTTTGACAATGGGTTTTTAAAAAGAATGGTTGATGCGTGGGACATATCCTTGTAACCGGGTATCTGCACATGTGTAATCCTAGCCATGTGCTCTAACGTCATTTGTGTTTATTTATATCATTATATAAGTATTTTTGGCGTATGATTTGACAGACTGTAGATAATTTGATACCTTCTTATTGTAATAGCCTCTTTTGTTATTATTTAATGTTAAACAATGGTTACTTCATAATTAACATATTAAAATGAAATTATATGACAATTCTTTTAATTAAAGCACCTGTGGGTAATTAATTAAAATTTGGTATACATGCAAGTAGAGCAGAAAAGGAAATTTATGTGCTATGATTTGAATTCAATGGTGATGTAATTTTCTAAAATTTTAATATGGAAATTGAATTGTCAAAAGATACACAAGATGCCTGTGTGCCACATGTATGTATATTGTTAATTTGATTTTATAACAAAAACTTTTTTCAGCTCTCTGCTACTGACTTAGCGAAGTTTATGATGTTGCAATGTATGGGTCAGGGGCAGTACTCATTGGAACGACATATTAATTTGAGTCAGGAAAGACTTGTTTCTATTCTGGAATTTCTGATTGTATAAAATCAGGATATCTGGATGTGGCTCTCTCCTCTGAAATTCATAATTTGCCCAATTTGAAATCCAAACCTGAATTGCCTCCTTTGAAAATAGTGTCAGTAGTTGATTTCATTCAAAAAAAATTCAACTGTGGTGAGTTACTTAAGTTGGACACATATTCAGTGATATTGCCAACAACAAGTTCAAACCAAATTTTGTTGCATTTTGCCTTCAGATGGTCACAACATAAGTGTCATGGTAGGACCACGAAAGATTCATGGTAAACTGATGAGCAATACTCAGACTCCTGTGTTTTTTCTACAGAAAAAAAATTTAACAAAAACCAAAGTGATTGTTCTAAAATTTCTACTTGACATTTAATTTGCTCTTTTCTTTTGTCGCAACACGTTAAGCCATTATACATCACTGTATATCTATAATTACACAATAGACCCAACAAGTTTACTTGATGCTATTGAAAAATTCCTGTGGTAAATCACTTTCCTAGCATTGATTTCTTATAGAGAATGCCATGCCTTTCGTACAATAGTCTTTGATTTTTTAAACGATAGTAAAGCAAGCAGCCTTTGTCCATTTATGAATCCCGTGTTGAAGAAAAGGTGAGAAGTATAGCTGTTGTCTGATCTGAGTCGTATTAATGTTTAATAGAATACATTGCCTTGGGATGTTTCGTACAATAAGGATCGACTAATTTGACATCGGTGCATTGTCCGATTTCCTGTTTGATTCTACGGGATCTATTGACTGATTACTTAGTATTTATATCGTACACTTTGATGAAGTGGACCTTAGATACAGGTAAATATGAGGACATATTGTTAATTTGGTTTGAAGAATTTATACAAAACAGAAAAATCTATTTTTCATGTCGTAAAAATGAATTTATAAGTATCAGCATCCTGTGTTTTCATTTTCTTGGATTGTGTACATTTGTAAAGCCGGTTCCTTAGTAAAAGGTATTTAATTATAGCTTGCGATTTCATATTTTTTGTACAGTAAATTTATATACATCAGATATTAGATGTGACTTTGTTTTTTCACTGTTTTCAATCACTGACCACAATAAAATGTGGAAAACAGTTGCTAATGCAGGTATTTCTATGATTTGTTGGAAGGGACTTTTTTTCTTAGATGAAAAATTGCATATTGGTGAAAATTTTGCAGAAAAGTGTCAGTTCAGTTGGCCCGCTAGCTAAAAGTTCAATTTGAGAAAGTTGGAAGTTGAAAATTAAGTCTTGTACAAATAAAAATGGCTGTTTTCTCTGAAACATATTTAGAAAATAAATGGTGTCTAAGCACATTATTTAAAAAATAAATAGTCTAGCTGTACTGAAATAGACCTTTTCACGATAACTGAGGTCCTGAATTTTGCCTTCGAGTGCAGTAAAATGCAACGCCATAATTTATGTGAGTCCTATCAGGTCATTTTTGTTGGTACTGTTTTTACTTTCCACTCAAAATCACAGGAACACAGTTGAATTTTGGTATCAATGCTTTTGCAATCCAATTTAAGATGACTTCTTTATGGAACTTATTCAGAAAAATATGGCCCCCAGGTAGAACTCCCCAAAAATAACAGGTTTTTGAGAATTTCGGGAATTTTACCAAAATATGAATGAAAGATAACTATTAAAATTCTTGTTTTGACCAAAATTCACTCAATCAAACAATTTTATTAAATGAGGATATGGTTGTCAAAGGCAATAATCAAATAGTTAACATTTTTCGTTTGGCGGTAAACCATATTCCACAGTCATGTTATTATTGGGCTTCTGTAACTTGACATAATAATCTATTAATTAATGTACAGTGATTGTTAATAAAACTGTTAATTACTCACCAATACACATAACAGAGACAGCCAAGAAGTGGGATATATAAATAAAAACATATTTTTGCCTGACTTCCTCACATTGAAGAAGTGGTATATATCTATAATACCTGCAAGGGTAAAAATAGCATTAATAAACTTTGTATAATACATGTCTAGTCAGATCATCAGCTTGTTTACTTGATGATATCAAAGAGAATGTTAGATGTGAGTATCTTCCTGTCAATTTTGAAATACTCCATGTGAATATTGTAAAATTATGATAAATATGCAGAAGATGAGCAACACTTCTTACTTTTGGTCACTTGAATTTTTGTAAAATATTTGCAAAATTTTTTTATATATTGTATGCTATGATAACAGTGGCAGTTAAAAGGGGCCAAGTTTTAGTTAAACAGTATATTGTATGCATTGAACAAAAAGTAAGTTTTAGGATCTTGTGATAAACATTTAAGGATGGTCACTCCTCAGGTTTTTGAAACTGTCTCTGACTTTCGAGGCTTGTTTAGGGGGGTCCAAGTATCCCATATCCCAGTAAGTCTGGACGAAAATATCCCCTTGAAAATTGAAGATATCCCATTAATTATTNAAATATCCCATTTTCCATAGTCAAAATATCCCATATCCCAGTACTTTTTGTCTCAAATATCCCATATTCCATTAACAAAAGTGGCAAATATCCCGTATACCAATATACCCTAAACAAGCCCCACTTTCGGTATTCTCTTATTTTATCCATCATGATGCATTATAAAATTTTGCACACAGACCCCAACTTTTCGTTTCAAAATATGATAGCATACATCTTCAATAGACTTCTGACAAAATTTGATGAAATTCTTGATATTCCTTCATTGCATTTCAAGGGTTGATTGCCTTAATGCAAAGTGAATGAAAAGTCCAGAGAAGTTCGGTTTCTCGCCAAAATTTCAGGCGTAAAAATCTCAAAAACAGCCACACTGACATATCAATATTTTTTGCTTAAAATGATGTCTGACCCATATTCCAACAAATAAAAATGTTAATTTTAAATCCTTGATATAATAAACTTGAGGAGTGACCATCCTTAAAGAAAATTTCCACTTGAAAGTAGATTTCTGCTACATGCAAGCAAATCCAATATTTGAACTTGGATGGCCTACAATGGAAAACTTGTTGCAGAGCCCAGCAAGGACAAATTTAGATGAAACCCTCATTTTACCCTAAAAATATATTTTTATGCCCCTGCCGTTAGGCGATGGGGGCATTAAGTTTTACTCTTGTCGTAAATCTGTCCAAAAAAATTTTTGTCAAAGATTTCTCAGCTTGTGTATGCAATAATGATTTGATATTAGGTCTGAAGCTTTGGTATGAGGAATTGTACAGTTTCTCCTCTTTTTCAGGTCTGTCACTCATCTACTTCCTGTCTGACGAAAACTTTGATTTTTAGTTCGCCTCAACGAAGTTGAGGAAGACTGTTGGAGTACCCCTGGCATCTGCGTCTACGTCCGCGTCCGATTTATATTTAGGTATATACCTTGGTAACTATGAAGGGTAGGATCATCAAACTCTGTATACAGATTCATCTTGGGCTCTCTCACAGCCTCCAAGAAAATTAGGTCTCTTTGACATATATTTTCTGCTTGATTGACTTACATTCAAATTTATTGAAGAGTTCAGATCTCAGTCACTGTACATGTTAGGATCATTTAAACTTGCATATGCATGCATCTCTGACAATGTGTCATAACGAGGCGAACTTTGTAATCATTGATTACCTATGTTTTCCATTATAGCCATATATTTATTAAAAATTTTCGTCAAGGATTTCTCAGCTTGTGAAAGCAGTAATGATTTGATATTTGGTCTGAAGCTTTGGTATGATGAGTTGTACTGTGTCTGTCCCTTTCAAATGCATCACTCACCTACTTCTTGTTTGCCAATAACTTTAATTTTTTCCATTTTAGCCATATATTGGAAATTTCTTCAATGATTTCGCAGCTTGTGTATGCAGTAATGATTTGATATTTGGTCTGAAGCTTTGGAATGATGAGTTGTACAGTGTCCACTGTTTTCAAGTCTGTCACTTGTCTACTTCCTGTTTGCCGATAACTTTGATTTTTTTTATTATAGCCATGCATATTAAAAATGTTCATCAAGGATTTCTCAGTTTGTGTAAGAAGTAATGATTTGATGTTTGGTACGAAGCTTTTATATAATGAGTTTTATCTTGTCTCCCCTTTTCAAGTCTGTCACTAGTCTACTTCCTGTTTCTCGATATCTATCTGGCGGGGGCATCCTTGTCCCATGCCATAGACACATTTTCTTTTATTTCCATTTGGGGGGGGATAGGCGCATCCCCTCTAAACTGGCACCTGTAGATAAAGATACAAAGCTTTTTTAGCAAGTCAGTAACCAGACTTCTTATTTTACAGGAACTGGTAAATGGTTTTGTACTGCATTTATGTTTATGCCTGTCTGCATGTATATACTGTGAGATCAATGAATGTTACCCTGATATATCAGTCATACTAACATCAGTTCAAATATTATGACACATGTCAAGTTCAGATCAACATATCAAAGTCAGGTCACCAAATATCTTAAAGTAACAGAGCTGTAATATTACAACTGTATTCAAGGTGTGAACACTCTTACCTTTTATCGGCAATATGTACATTTTCTCTTTGATCTTACTGACTGATATTGTCAGTATCTCCGTACTGACCTGATACAAGAAAATATCAGGTAATGACGTCATGAAATTGACATCATGACTCTCACGATGTTGCCGATAAAAACAATAATGGTAGTTTTGAAGGTCTCGACAAAAAATATCACTAGCATCACAGCTCGTCCTATCGGACTCGCTGCGATACGGTGATATTTTCTGTCTCAACCTTCAAAACTACCATTATTCTTATTTTATTATTATTATTATTTTTTTTTTTTTGGTGTTGTATATGNCGTTCGTGTGTTTTGTGGGCATGTGGTGTCTTTGGTCTTCCGTCTTTTGGTGTTCTTGCTTTTGCCTTGTCTGTGGACTTTGATTTGTGTAATCTTGTGCTTTGTTCCTTTGGTATTCTACTGCAGTTATTCTATATATAATGGTATATATGGCATGGGGACAGTAACAAAATTACCGAACAGGGTGGTAAAGAGCCGAAGTCCATGAGACAAAAATACAAAACCGGAAAAATTGTCGACCGCAATGGTCCTGACTTGGTACAGGCATTTCAAAAGAAATGTTGGGTAAAAATGGTTTTGTAGCGTGCTAAATTTCCCCTTCCGTAGGGGCAGTGTCTGGAATCAATTCAACAGCGACTGGATGTTCAATCCAGTACTAAGT
Organism: Modiolus philippinarum; assembly: GCA_002080025.1. NCBI lineage: Eukaryota > Metazoa > Mollusca > Bivalvia > Mytilida > Modiolidae > Modiolus > Modiolus philippinarum. The sequence goes on from MJUU01020665.1 coordinate 45,071, forward strand.
AAAAATGATGTTGTGAAAGTCTTAGGAGTTTGTTTTTTTTCATTGTATCGGAAGCACTTTACAAATAAATAAAATACATATCTAACCCTTTGTCCATAGACAGAGGTCAAAGATCTTATAATATTTTTGGAATGGGTGCTGACATTAGATATATGTTTGATAAGCTTACATTGTTTTCCATGAATGAACAGTTGACTGACCATCACAGATACATAGATCTTTCATTGTTAACTGTTACTTACATATCAGATAAGAGGTATCAATGAATTGGATACTAGCTACCAAAATCTCAAGTGAAGATAAAGGGAATCCTGAAATTATGTTATTACTTAAAATATTTACATAATTATTTGGTCTTCTTGGAAGTCTCTCTCAAGTTAGGTTTCTTGTCAGTTTTAATTTACATATTCACCTATCATACGAGAAATGATTGTCGTTCCTGTGTCTGCACACATCTTAGGGTGACACCTTATCCCATCTACACCTCATATAAGTAGAGACCAATGATGCGTGAGACCATGCAAGTACAGTAGGATATGAGATTCGTTATACTGTGAAAGTGCTCGTGGGGTTGCAATTTTCGTGGATTTTTTCGTTGGTTTAATTAATGAAATTAAGTTCCCAACAAAATGCATTTTATGCATAGAATTTGAAACCACGAATTTAAGAACCTGTGAAATAGCGATATGTATGAAAACCACAAAAATTGATGTCCACGAATAAAAGTACTTCCACAGTATTATACAGCTGAACCAGACTTGACTAAATCTTGCTGTGTAAGCCAAATTTTATTTTTAGTCCATCAGTCTCATATTAACAATACCATTGTTTGTCCTGAGACACCTGTGTTAGTCCCGAGACACCTTTGTTAGTCCTGAGACACCTGTGTTAGTCCCGAGACACCTTTGCTAGTCCCGAGACACCTATGTTAGTCCTGAGATTCCTGTGTTAGTCTGCAGACACCTGTGTTAGTCCTGAGACTCGTGCGTTAGTCCCAAGATGCCTGTGTTGGTCCTGAGACTGCATGTTAGTCTGCAGACACCTGTGTTAGTCCTAAGACACATGTGTTAGTCCCAAGATGCCTTTGTTGGTACTGAGACTCCCATGTTAGTCTTAAGACACCTTTGTTAGTCCCAAGACACCTGCATTAGACCTGAGACCTGAGACATCTGTTTTAGTCTGCAGACACCTGTGTTGGTCCTGAGACTCCCATGTTAGTCTTGAGACACCTGTGTTAGCCCCAGGACACCTGTGTTAGTCCTAGACATCTGTTTTAGTCTGTAGACACCTTCATTAAGACACCTGTGTTGGTCCTGGGACTCCCATGTTGTTCTAGAGACACCTGTGTTAGTCCTGAATCAATGCTATGAAAAACTGTGTTTTGCAGGGCTATTCCTGACCTTGTTGGTGTCAAATAGATTTGTCATTTTAATTGATTTAATAGAGTTTATTGCACTGGCCTTCAGAGAATTAATGACTTTCTAGGACAGGAAATATCTTACATAACAAACCACAAATTATGTGTCTTGAAAATGAAAAAGGAGGTTAAAATTAACATTTGATTGGATTGATGTACTGTTCTCATTGTGGAATGAATCAGATTTCTGAAGATGATTGACACAGGTGGTTAATTTCAATCAGATTAGGCCCATCTGTTTCCAATGATGATAGCTTATCAGTATCAGGCATCCATTAAAAAACCATCAGGGAATAAGGAAATTATCATCACCTTTGTAGTGGGGGAGTATGAATAATGCACAATTGTATATACTGTGCTGTAGATAATTTTGATTGAGGTTAAAATTTCAAAGGAAAATATGAAAATGTTTACAAGATTTTTATTTTGTTTTCATTGTAAAATATACATCAGTGCATATAACACCTACATAACTCACAGCAATTTTAAGATATAGTCATTTGCACTGCATGCTTTTGTACTTTGGTCCTAGGTTATCATTGGAGTATATAAGTTTATGTCTGTCCGTCCATCCCTCTGTCTGGACCAATTTTGAAAATCAACACCTTTCACAGCTTTAAAGTACCCCCTCTCCTGCAAAAGAAGTTTTGTGGAATATATATAGGAATCACCCTGTCTACCCATCTGTCCACTTTTTGGATGTGCAACTCCTCTTTATTTTGATGAAACCTTACACAAAGGAAGGACACTATATATGAAGATGTGCATGAAGGAATATGATTTGTCTGAAACTATTAAGGGGAGATAATTTAACTTCTAATTTTCATTGATTCCATCTGCTTAGATTATCTGCTAAGCACAACTACTGTACAGTTGAGTTGATAAATTATGTAATTTACTATATAAATGGGTCAGTTGACACTCAGGGCGCTATTTGAATAAGGAGGGGGGGGTAAAGAATGCCAGCAGCAGGTGTAACAATTTCACCAAAATCTACCCTCCTCCCCACCTTTTGAATTTAAGAAAATCCATAAAATTCAATAATTGAACGCTTGTGAGAATTAGTAGTGTGACCTTGAAAAATCAAAATCCATATGCAGTAGATTTAAAGTAATACATAATATTAAATTCTGTGTATTTTAAAGATTAATTACGGATTATTATTACGTAACTCAAATATTTAAAATAATCAGGTTGAAATAATATTTTTCTTTTAGGACTCACAGGGTCATGAATAGCTTGAAATAATTGTCTCAATATTCTATTTACTATGCACTTCTCTAAGGGGAAAGGGGCTAGATTTGCCTTAGGCAGCATCTTGTTCAGCCTGTATGTCCATCTGTTCACCAATCTTTTTTAAAAATTTTCGGTCCCACTAGATTCCAACTGTTAATATTGGAATTTTTGATGCTCTATTGATTGTAATATTAAGTATTAAAGAGTTCATCAATTAAAAGCTAACATTTTGAATATGTTCTTTATTGCAGCCCTCGGTTTACTTCATAAAAGAGTTTTTATAAGATATTTTGATCATATACAAAATTAGTAATGTGGTTTCAAAACAACATTGTGGGAAATCTCAATTAAAAATTTAGCCAACGTGTGTTGTTATGGAAATTAACCAATAGATTTAAAACATTTAGTAAGCAAAGAACAGTAGAAATATTATACAAATCACAATACATAATACAAATCACAATTCATAATACAAATCACAATACATAATACAAATCACAATACATTATGCAAATCACAATGCATAATACAAATCACAATACAAATCACAATGCATAATACAAATCACAATACATAATACATTCACAATACATAATACAAATCACAATATATAATACTAATTACAATATACATAGTACAAATCACAATACATAATGCAAATCACAATGCATAATACAACTCTCAATACATAAAACAAATCACAATACAGAATACAAATCACAATACATAATACAAATCACAATACATAATACAAATCACAATACAGAATACAAATCACAATACATAATACAACTCTCAGTACATAAAACAAATCACAAT
>MJUU01020665.1:48655-59598 GCA_002080025.1 Modiolus philippinarum
AAATTGATGTGGTATCAAATCACAATACAAAATACAAATCACAATACAGAATACAAATCACAATACAAAATACAAATCACAATTCAAAATACAAATCACAATACAAAATACAAATCACAATACATAATACAAATCACAATGCAAATCATAATACAAATCACAATACAAAATACAAATCTCAATACAAAATACAAATCACAATACAAAATACAAATCACAATACAGAATACAAATCACAATACAAAATACAAATCACAATACAGAATACAAATCACAATACAAAATACAAATCACAATACAAAATACAAATCACAATACAAAATACAAATCACAATACATAATACAATGATAACACAATAAGCTAATATTGAGCTTGTTTTAGACCATCTCCTGGAGACTTATTTGAATATGTATTACTAAATATTTAATAAACTGAAATTGATGTGGTATTGTAAATAATCGCAAAACTGTCAATCATTTTATTGTCAAATATACACATATCAGTTTTTAATTAAAATTTATGAGCTATAGATATAGACAAATGTTCTGTGTAATGGATTCCAATTTAATTTTGCATGGATGTAATCTAGTTGGCCTTTTCTCAGATGCATCATTAGGCAGTGCAGTTCAGTTTATAGTTATAAAACTAATACAATATTAATATTGGTATTGTACAGAGAAAGAGGTCAACATATAGGTCAACAAAGACAACCAGCTTGTCTGTTCCGTCATATTTGTAATTTAAAGCAAATAAACAAATCAAGGAAATAGATCCTGGAAAGTTAGGTAAGAATTTTGGTGAATTTTAAGGTGCATTGGGATTTGAGAACAGAAATTATGGAAATATATCTACTTCCTCTCATAAGTAAAAACCAAATTCATCCAGTGACTACTTGTAAGGGTTATTTCACCTGACTGGTTATTATATTAGAATTCTAGTACTTGAAAATTGTAAGAGATAGTCATGATAGTGGTGAATTGAATTCCTCAAAATATTTATAGAGATTGATTAAGGGAGAATCCGGTGGACAATGTAAAGGGATGGGGTACCAGAAATCAAGCAAATTTTTTTTTTAACAAAAATTAAGATTTTTCCAAATTTTCACAATTAGTCCAGGATATGGGAATCAAATGATGGGTCAGAAATGATATTGATAGCCAAGCAATTATTTTAATAAAAGCTAAAATAATCAGAAGTCCAGGGCCCCTTTTGTTGGGCTAGTATAGTCTTCTTTCTTTTATCCTCTAGTTGTACTAAATTTGGCATGTGTCTTACCTAGTTTATATATATATAAAGTACATTATAATTGATATGATTAATGTATGTAGAAAGTTACTATAATGTTTTAGAAAGTTATATTTATACAATTTTGACAAGGTCATTCTAAAACATGCATAATAGGATAAAAAATTTGTTACCGAACTCTGCACAAACAAGGGAGTTAATTAAAACTTAAATAGTCCACAAAGTCAGTTTCCACTAAAACTGGAATAATCAGAATAAGTCAACTACCAAAGTTTTATGTAATAGGCGTATATAAAAAATGTTAGGAAAATATTTCTTCAAAGTTTTATATTTTAATCCTACACTTTGAAAGGTCAGTTTACATCTCCATTTCATATGCCCCTCCCAAAGTGAATATTAAAATAAACATTGCTTTATCCCAATTCATATTCCACTTTATACCGAATACATCTGCAAACCGATTTTGTTGAGAACCAATAGTAAGTCAGGATGGAGCATGAAAAAGGGAGGGGGGATGTAGACCATATTGTATTCCCTGTGTCATTTCTTCTGTATGTCAGTATGGTGAATCTGATAGACTGTTCTAAATCCAATATGGCTCTCTCTTTTGCTCTTAGTTTAAAATGGAACAATGTGAATGGATAAACTGTGTGCAAAAAATTGTTTTCGATTGTATTTCAAGACATCAAATAAGCCAAATAAAACGTTGGTGTGTATTTTATTTATGCTGGTGCCATGACAGTGTGTAAATTTGGTGGATTTTCAAAATTATGCCATTTTGACAGACCTCAGTTAAAAAGTACATGTATAACTTATTGGAAAACATACCATATTTTCAATTGAGAATAATTTGTTCAAATAAAACTAAACTTGGCATTAATTTTTACCTGAGAAATGATTACATAAAAGTTTGTTGCCATTTGAAAAATTCAAGATGACCACTGATGCTAAGTCTTGTGGAATAACATATTAGCTTATTAATTGTTCCTCAGTCAAGCTTGATTCAGCTGTAAATATGTTCCTTATCATTATCCAAAATGACCACCTCAGCAGAATTTATTTTAACATTCAACAAAAACATGTTATGATTAGACATACCATGGTCTAGTGCAAAATGTATTGTACCCACATACTCCCCTTCAATAAGTAAAAAATTCAAAATGGTTACAAAAGGAAATCTTAGTTGGGAAAAACATGATGTCTTTATTATGATTCAAGATGGCCACCACACAATCTTTATTTCAAAACCCTATGACTACTTTACATTTTAAAAAGAGTTTCAAAGATCAAATAATGTTGGCAATTGTCTTAAAAATATTTTGGCCCAGTAAACCATCAATATATTTTTTCATACGACCGCAAAAATTTTGCGGTCGTTACTTATGTTATGGCGCAGTCGTCGGCTTCAGCGTCTGCGTCTGTGGCCAGCATAACTTTGTTTCTAGTGGACGGATCATCTTCAAATTTAAGTATGTGGTTTCTTGGCATAATGGCTATCCCGGGTTTTAATTTCGGGTTTATGGCCCAACCCGTTTCAGAAAAAGGGGCCAAAAAGGGATAAAATTGGGTATTTTTGTGTCTGTGGACAGCATAACTTTGGTTCCAGTGAACAGATCATTTTCAAATTATAGTATGATGTTTCTTGGCACATGCTTGGCTATAATTTTATGTTCCTGGCCCTGCCCGTTTTAGAAAAAGGGGCCAAAAGGGGTTAAATTAGTTGTTTTCACATATTTGACTGTAGAATCTTAATATTATTTATCGGATTTTGATGGGGTTTCTTGCAGTAAACTCCTTAGAAAATTTCCAGTCTGGTGTATGCCAAACAGATTTCACATGGCATGTACCGTTCACGAGATAAATGGGGCCCAAAAGGGGCGAATTTCAAAAATTTCATTTTTTTTATTTTTAGTCCGATTTTGATGCAATTTTTTCCAAAGGATTCCTAATGAAAAATTATCGTAGTGCTCTACTATTAGATTTTTGGTAACTTGTTTCCTTACCCAGCTATGAGGGGCCAAAGGGGGCCAAAATCGTAAATTTACAGATAACCAAAAAATTTTATTTTTCATCAGATTTCGATGGTTTTTTTTTCTTTGGATTCCTCTTGATGTAAGCTTTCAGTTCTATGTCAGTGGATTTGGCGTAGCTCTTACCGTTTCCGAGCTATGAGGGGCTGAAGGGGCTGAAATTGTAAATTTACAGATTACCTAAAATTTTTATTTTTCGTCGGATGACGATGGGATTTTTTTTCTTTGGATTCCTCTTGATGTAAGCTTTCAGTAATATTCAACAGATTTGGCGTAGCTGTTACCGTTTCGGAGCTATGAGGGGCTGAAAGGGGCCAAAATTGTAAAGTTACAGATAACCTAAAATTTTTATTTTTCATCGAATTTCGATGGGATTTTATTCTTTGATTCCTCTTTATGTAAGCTTTCAGTTATATGTCAGCGGATTTGGCGTAGCTCTTACCGTTTCNGAAGGGGGCCAAAATCGTAAATTTACAGATAACCTAAAAAATTTATTTTTCGTCAGATTTCGATGGGATTTTTTTCTTTGGATTCTACTTGATGTAAGCTTTCAGTAGTATCTCAACAGATTTGACGTATCTCTTGCCGTTCCTGAGCTATGAGGGGCCGAAGGGGGCCAAAATCGTAAATTTACAGATTACCTTAAATTTTTATATTTCATCGCATTTTGATGGGATTTTTTTCTTTTGATTCCTCTTGATATAAGCTTTCAGCATCATGAAAATGGATTGGGCGTAGCTCTTACCGTTTCTGAGCTATAGAGGGTCAAAGAGGAATCATAAGGAGTCATAAGGGCAAATTTTTATTTTCCCTAGTTTGTGTCCAGCTAATTACTTGGTCAATCACCTTATTGAGTCCATCTAATTATTGTGTCAAGCTCTTTCCTATGTCCATACTCACTTTAAATTACACTTTTTCAAATTTCAGTGGACGACATGCTGCAGTCTATCATGCTGCGCTCGGCGTAGCCCTTTATTTTTGGATACATTTATTGTTTACATAATTGAAATAATACTGTAATTGAATGTAAGCACATTGTATATATGGCTGACTTACTTTCCGTCACTTAAAAAAAAAATTAAATGTAATACACAGACCACCTGTTGAAAGGACAATACAAAAAAAAAACAGTAATTATTTTTGTTAAGGATTTGCTATGTTGATCTTTTTCTTTGTGTATCGATGGCGGATCAATAAACCCAATAATAAACTTCAGGTATTTACATCTGAAATCCACATTTTTAAATTAACCTTCGGTGAGGGAATTAACGGCATCGGGGTTATGAAGCCATAGGAGTTTGATGGAACTGCAAAACATGAAGCAGTTAATTTCTTCTGAGGTAGGATCAATTTTTCATTCAGTAGTCTAAAAATGTTCATTCTTTGTTTTGCATGATCTTCAATTTAATTTGAAATCTAGTGTATTAATTAATTGGTTATAATTAGTTGAAGATTGAATGGTCCTATTGATTCTGTGGAATTTTCGATTTGAAAGAAACATTCCAATTTAATATGTATGGTCTTCAGGGAGATCGTTTTAATTTAATTTTATTTTCTGAGTAATTAATTGAAGTTAAAGATTGGATAATTTAAAAAATGCTCCTATGGTTGTAATCAACAGTTTGTTTTGGCAACCAAAGATTGCATAGAAAATATTAGATTAGATTTATGAAATTAATTCCATGTTTTTGCAAATTTTTATCAGATATCTATCAGTAATTATACATTAGAATAAAAATTATCAGGAATTTAAGTGAAAGTCTGTGTTTTTTCATACCTTATCATTAAATTAGCAAGGAAAAAGACCAGTGAAATGATTGAAAGAAACTTTTTGATTAGTGAAAATCCTTGTTATCATATAAGCAAAAATTCATGAAAACATACAAAAGACTCCTAATAATTTTTGCAGAACTTGATATCATTAAACTATTGAAAATTTGCAAAAATTCCTGAAAATTGTAAAATCAAAAGAAAGTGTAGTTTATAAAATGATTTTTACACTGACAGTGTGATGGGTGCTGTATACAGAGCAGGACAGGCTTACCCTTCCAGAGCACCTGATGTCACTCTGTTTTTAGAGTTCACACTGTTAATTGTTTATTTTTGAATGTTGTATATGTGGTATTTGTGTATTTTGCTGGTATGTAGTGGTCTTTGGTCTTCCGTCTTCTGGTGTTCTTACTTTTGCCTTGTCTCTGGACTTTGATTTATGTAATCTTGTGTTTTGTTCCTTTGGTATTCTACTGCCGTTGTTTTGATTCAGTAAATCATGGATTTTACAGTCGAAAAATGATTTTTTTCTTGATGTACTATATAGTATTTACAAAGCAAGAAAACAGTAGCCTCGAAATAAACTAAAAAATTCAACTCCATTTTAATACAAGTTGAAGATCAGTTTTAAAAATTCTAGAATCTGGTGCATGTCTACTAAATTATTGAAAGTATTTATAACATTTGTAACATATCTAAGACATCTATAAAATAAGTCCACTGGAATTGTAGAAATAGAATATTAAGTTTGTGGTATGTTTGACCACTACCACTATTTTTATGTAACCTCCATGTAACATATTGAACTTAAACAGCATGAATGTATTTAACAAAATATGTTACAAATTGATGAAGTATGACTTGTTTGTGTTTTCAAAAATTAAAAGTCTCATTGTCTTGTGTGCAAAGTAATTTGCTGAAAGGGACACATACATATTACTTTCCGGTGGTGGTAGGAAAAATGAAAGGATATGGAGTAAATGTACATGTGACAAAAACGCACACGATACATAGAGAACTTCAATTTATCAAGGAGAGGACTTTTATTCCTGTCTACATCTTGATGTCCTCTGAGGGTCTTCAACTAGAGGTGAACATTATATTCACCTCCTCAAGCGAGATCAAGAAGGCCCCTAGCATGCACTTAAGCGGTATTCTTGACAAAAATGTTGAACAACATCAGTGGCAGCTCTTTGAAGCAACATGAACTTAATTCTTGAACATTTATAACTTTCAAAGTATATCACTTACATACAACATCTTTTGTACACTGATAGCTGCATAGGTTTGAACTTTCCAGCATCACATGCTCCAGATGACCTTGACATCTCCTTCATGGTTCAAAACTTCAAAAAAATTGTGACATTAGGGCAAAATTAAAATATTGTTGTTTCCACTTACCCTACCGACCCTGAAAAAATGGCCCAATACCCAAATAATTTTATTGACTTATCAGACAAAAAAATTATCTTTTTACTCAAATTTGGATAAATAACAGTGATTTTTAACCATGTTTTATCCCCAAAAAAATCCTTCCTACCTACCTACTCAACATCATTAGGCAGGTCCGGGTAAGGGGAAACAAACAAATTTTTAATTATGGCCTTAGTTTCACATTCAAGCCCTGTTCACAGGATTTGTAATACATAGATGTATTATATTTTTTGTATTGATCTTAGCGGTTCCATTTCAGTCTGTCACTTCTCAATTGACCTCATTTTCATGGTTCAGTGACTTTGTAAATTGTGCAACAATTTAGCATGTTGTACTTAGTACGATATCCTGTTTGGGCATCTACTTTGTTTCAAACAAAAAGAACCTGACTATATTAACCCCAGACTGAGACATGCTTCTAATTTGATAGCAAATTTCTAAAGTATTTGTACAGGTGTACATTTGCCTATTTTAAAATTTTCTCAGCAGATGAGCTTTCTAGGCTCTGTTGAGCCTCAAGTTACTATACTGTAATAGATGTCCTATCAGCATAGTTGATTTATACATTATAATCCTTGATAATGAGCTATGTAGGCTCCGCTGAGCCTCTAGTTACTATTTCAGGACTGTCACTTCTATTGGAGTCGATTTCTACATTATAATCATTGAAAAAACAGTACACATTTTTACATCATTTCTGTTTACACGATCAGCTGTTCCGTGGTCTAATTAATCCTCAATAACAACAGTAATGGGTTGTAATATTTGCATAAATTCTTTGTGGTATTTAAATGTGTCCTATTGTTCACACTGTACTGGTGAGGACACAAAGTCAGTCAGCTGTAAAGTACTTTATTCTCTCGTATTATAAAAATAAGTGAAAGAATGGACTCAGCAAGATACTTCGTTTTCAAGGTTTGTTGACAAAATTTTAGAATGAATGAAATTAGATTTTTGTGTAGTAAGCAAGTATTTTGAACATTAATAGCAATCAATTTTAGCAACAGATTTTTGTTTATAAGCAAAAATTTTGAAATACTAGTTTTATCTACAAAGGGAGTCTCGATTGGGGTCCCTTTCCCGAAATCCTGGCAATTTTTCTGCAAATTCCCGTTTCCCGAGCGGGAAAATATTTTACAAAGTCCGTTTCATGAACTCAATTTTCAGCAGTTCCCGCTTCAAGTTGGACATCCTTTCCTGTTTTCACGTGCACTTTTTTGCCACGATCCCGTTTCCCACTAGCTGAAAAAGACAAATGCTGCTTCCTGCTTATATACCTCATCCAGACCCACTACAAATATAGTTGTGGATTTAAGAACTGTAATTTATTTGATAACTATACTGTAAATCGCGCCGTCTTTATTTCGCGTTAAAATTGACATGATCTTAGTTTGTGCAGTTTTGAATTCGCGCTGCCAAAATGTTGACCATTGACCATTGACTTCAATAATAGACAAGTATATTCGCGCCGTTTTATTTTCGCGCTTCGATTCCAAATGCGAAAATGGCAAAAATTTCCCGGTTTACAGTATATATACACTTAATCTTTGATGGCTTTAACTATACAATTGCAATAGCTTGAATATCATGGATGTCTCGAACCCTGTTTGTGGTCCATTTTTTCAAGTTTAATACATATTTCAACCTGGATAACTCAAACAACTCTCTAAGCACAAACTATTTTTAACGGTCCTTTGGATGTTCAAGCCTCCAAAGTGTGACTGTATAAATTACTAAATACCAACATTACTGAAAAAAAGTAGTTTCTGCAAATCGATCTGGTGATCAAATTAAAACATTTGAAAGATTTAAAAATCCAAAGATGAATGTATAAAATAGAGTACAGCTTCCCAATTTAAAGAACCTAATGTCCATGTTTTTAGTAAAAGTTTAAACTGTATTCGTTAAGTGCTCACTAATTATTCAGTTTGTATGTACATATAGCCTTTAAAAAGTCGAATGCTTTATGCTTATATATGTTGCAACAATTTGAACAAAGATATATCACTTAGCGGAAATTTAATGCTAGACATAAAATATTAAATTTAGACAAGTCAATATTGAAATATTGAATTGCGGAATATTTTTACTGCATCCATCAAAGATATGCTTGCAGGATTTAATAGGATGCGATATTTTGTGGAGTTTTATCGTGTATATCTTGACGTTGTCTATTGACAATGCATCCTGGGTAATTGCACAGCAAAAAATAGTCATAGCATCAATTAATCAATTAACATAGTTATCTATTTTGTCCTTATCTTGTGCTATTATTACGTTTATTGCTTTCCTCAAATAGAAAAAAAAATTGTAAAGTAATATATCGAGTGTATAACCTGTTGAGAAGGAACTAAAATTGAGTGACGTAAATTTATTTCATCCTGGGAACATGCAAACATTTTAAAATTGACGAGCTAGGAGCATAGATGAAAAACGTAATTGCAGTCACATTGCGCTTCATACAATAGAATTAATATGGAGTTAGTTACAGTACTGCATTTTGAAGAGACGGTAATGTATTGAATTTAAACTTTAATTATAATTTTGTAAATATTTGAACATGCAAAAGACATCAATATTTTTTTTCAAACAATTAATAGTCTCTTTACACTGTTTTTATATTTTGCTAAATTTAACCATAATAATAGCATTTAATTGAATAGAAATATTTAACCTGTTTATTGTACTTGTTCCTGTGTAAGGATTTCGTGTCATGCAAAGTTTTTAATTTTTTTCCTATGATCTTCAAATCTTATAGTGAATGAGAAAATACAATGACATCACCACTTAGTTTGAGCAAAAATATGTGCATTTATAATTAAATGATTGTAAACAAGTGACTCTTAGAGTTTTAAAACAGCTTGGTGTCGCAGAATTGAGCACAAGAATTCCTTATTTTGTAATGCATAAAATTTTGAAAGGATAAATTCAACATTGGTTTAATAGACAAATATGAGCCTCTGATTGAGCTTCCTGGTGTAACTGTTCGCTGCTAAAATGAAGCTTTGAAATTTCAAGCTATTGTGTTGGTCTATAATTGCCACCTCCTAGTGTTAGTCTATAATTGCCACCTCCTAGTGTTGGACTAAATTGCCACCTCCTAGTGTTGGTCTAAAATTGCCACCTCTTAGTGTTGGTCTATAATTGCCACCTCCTAGTGTTGGTCTAAAATTGCCATCTCCTAATGTTGGTCTAAAATTGCCAATTCTCTATTGTTAAATTGACAACTCTTTAAAATTTAAGGGTTGGTCTGAAATTGCCAACTTTCAGTGTTGATCTAAAATTAAAAAATCAGTGTGTTGATCTAAATCACCTGTCACTCCTAGTGTTGGTCTAAAATGGCCAACTCTTAGTATGAGTCTGAAATTTCCAACTCTTAGTATTGATGAAAAATTACCAACTCTTTAAGTGTTGATGAAAAATTACCAACTCTTGGTGTTGATCTAATATTGCTAACTCTTAATAGTGTTGATTGAAAATTACCAACTCTCCATTTGTTTTGGTCTAAAATTGCCAACTCTTATTGTTGGTCTAATAGACCAACTTTTAGTGTTAATGTAAAATTCCCAAGTCTTGGTGTTTGTCTAAAATACCAACCATTTAACTTAGTGTTAATCTAAAATTGCAAACTCTTAGTGTTAATTGGTATAAAATAGCCAACTCCTTGTGTTGATCTATGTAACTGCAAATAACTGACTATACCAGCATTAGTTGAGAATAATATATAGCATTGGTAATAAGATAATCAGAATCATCAGAAAAAAAATAGATATTGATATTGTTGAATGTGTTTTAGGTTCAGTAATAGAATGTACTAGCACTGTATTCTTATTTAGTCTACAGGATGACCCCAGGGTCAATTTTCCATATGGTATTTTGAACCTGGGGTCAATTTTTTGGGGGGGTTCAAAATACCATATGACACTGGTATCATGAAAGAAAACTTTTCAGTATATGTACTACGAAAAATAGATTTATTGACCAATTAAGACAGTAACGCCACCTTTGAATGAAACTTTATAAAAATGTTTTGAATTAGTAGATCTTCAAACAAAGATTGACAATAAACAAGAGAAAATAAAAGGTTTATGCATAAATTTTGATATACGAGTAATTAAAAATTTGGCAGGAAATGTGCATTTTCTAGGTTTTTCATAGGCGTTATATAGAAATTTGTTAGTCTTCAAAATAGATTGAAAGGCAATTGTCAATTTCTTGAAATTTTATCTGTAATTCCATAAAGGTACATGCTTTTTAGAATATAACATGAAATTCAGAAAAGTGTGTGTTCATAGGCAAAATATTCAAATGTTATGATATAGAAAAAGACCAAGGAGTTGGCGATATCTGACCAAATGTCAGAATTAAACCGTGGCAACTACCTCAATGTTACTTAAACATGATCGAGTGGAAGATTCTTATCTTGCTAACTGGATTTCTGTATTTATTTTTATGGCATATAT
>MJUU01020665.1:67414-77569 GCA_002080025.1 Modiolus philippinarum
GACTTACATTCAAGTTTACGTCCGAGTTCAGATCTAAGCAACTGTACATGGTAGGATCATCTAACCTTGCATGTACATGCATCTTTGGTGGTAGGTCAGCATCCAGGCAAAATTAGGTCACTTTGACCTATATTTTCCGCATGATCGACTTACATTCAAGTTTACGTCCGAGTTCAGATCTAAGCAACTGTACATGGTAGGATCATCTAACCTTGCATGTGCATGCATCTTTGGGGGTAGGTCAGCATCCAGGCAAAATTAGGTCACTTTGACCTATATTTTCCGCATGATTGACTTACATTCAAGTTTGCGTCCCAGTTCAGATTTAAGTAACTGTACATGGTAGGATCATCTAACCTTGCATGTGCATGCATCTTTGGCAGTAGGTCAGCATCCAGGCAAAATTAGGTCACTTTTCCGTTTATGTCGGAATTCAGGTCTCCATAACTGTACATGGTAAGATCATTTAGCCTTTGTATAAGGGATGGTAAATGAGCACCCTGGCCAAATTGGGTTTCTGTGTCCATGTGCCATAACGAGGCGAACTTTGTAATCGTTGATTACCTATGTTTTTAATTTAGTGCACACATTTATTTCTCTTTCCCTTGATTTTTTCATGTAAAATTTTTTTAAGTAATAAGTGAAAGGAATTTAATTATACCAACAAACATTCAGTGAAAACTATGAAATATGTGTTAAAATTACTGGGTTTCACCTTATATATAAAGACAAATTTATAAAGAGTTATGCTTAAAAATAAAATTGTTCAACTACTATTGATTTTAATGTTCCCTATCAGTAATCTGTGACAAGTCTAAATATAGATTTCATACTGAAATGGCCATCTCTATTCATTGTTTACGTATTGCATGCATTGAGACATGTATAATATTCAAATGGCTAATCACATGATTCTTATAAATTTACATAAATGGCACATGTTTTTGTTTTTTTTTACACAGGAAGGGCCATTTATTCTTGTACACCAACTCCCTCTGTGAAAATCATTCAAAGAAAAATAAATTAACATAGGCACCTAATGGGCATCTTTTTAATTATGGGAGAAAAAATTCTGAAACTAATTTCGTATGAGTGCATTCAATAGATATATGAAAAGAAAAAAATGAAAAAATTAAATTAATTTTTTATGGTGGGTCTATAGAAATCAAACAGACAATAAATGCAATGAGATTTTTCAGATTGTATTATATGATAATTCATGTTGTCCATGCAGAAGTTTTGATAAGTAATGGTCTCCATAAGTTCTAAGTTGCAATATTTGATGACTTATATGTCCCTATAAGTTCAAGTTTATAGCTTCAGCCCAGTTAAACCCCACATACACTCTAGCTCGAACTATTTTCATCAGTCCCTAAAAATGGTGGTTCCAGCCATCAATGTTTAGCTGTACTCAGAAAAACCCAGCTATTTTCAATGTAACTGAATAAAGTTTGTCCACTGAATGACCTTGTGGTTTCTAAATATTAATGAGATTGTCAAAAAGGTTTTTCCTTTGGTAAATTTAATTAGTATCCCTTTTCATGGATTGCCCACTCATTCAACTTTTAACTCATAATCATCTATCAGATGGAAATTGACACTGGCTAGCTAATGAGAAATTGACATTTTCAAGACTCAAATGACACTAAAAATAAACATGTTCTTTCAATATGTCTGCCTTTACCAGCTTACAATACTTATGTAATTAGTCTTTACTTTACTTTGCATTATGTTTGGGAAGATTTGAAATGGGACACTTTAGCAATGTATGACATTATGTAATACTTTATGTAGATACACCTATCAGTATACCCCTTCGAATTTGTATTTGCAGTTTTAAAAACTTACTGGTATTAGAGGACAGTGATAGATATTATGCTGTATTTTAGAATCTGAGGGGATAAATTGTAGATTTTACTGTCTCAGGTTAAGATTTTTCATTGGTTTCCTGAACATGAAAAATTCATGGAATTTCATTACTTATTCATGATATTTTCATGGTTTGTTTCATTGGTTTGATAATGTATGTATCATGAAATACCATGAACATTGAATGACACCTCCATGAACTTTCCTTGAACAGGGAATGATTATGAAATACCTAGAGCATGCATGTTTACCTCAAAATAATTGTCATTGTAAATTATAAGGTTTTTCACTGATAATTGTAAAGTATATGGTGCAATAAAAAAAAAAGAGTTGTATATAATTATTTCCATTCTAATACAAACCCTAAAAAGCATATTTTAAGTCATAAAAAAAACCAAGATATTCTGTTTTGGGTCTGTGCAGTGGCCTTGCTTAGTGACGCTGGCTGTAAAACTTGAGAGTCAACTTCCTGAAAATTTTGAAGTCAATCCGCTCAATATAGTAACAAATATGAAAAAGAAAGGAAATGGGGTAAATGTCAAGGAGACAACATCCAATATCCAGGTTAAAACGACCCAAAACAAAGCAGCTAGGGTCACGGTAATGTCTTCAGACTTAAATTTTAATATAGGATTAAACACTGTTTTAAAGGAATTTATTGGAGTATAAACAGGACCAATTCACTCACAAACAAATAAAAGTCCGAAGGACTTTCAGTCTGCTCCGTTAGCCACTAGTCCGATGCCCGAGACTAGTAAATTTGAATTCGGACTAGTAAATTTTTTCAACCACTAGTCCGAAAGGACTAGTAAAAATTTTTCGTTGCAGAGATTTTTAAACATGTTTGATGCATTTTCAAAATCTACATCGTGGTAGATTTTTTCTGGAATTTGATTGGACCCTCTTTATTGATGGTTGGACTAGTGTATCTTTTCTTCGGACTAGTAAAATGGGATTCGGACTAGTAAATCTGATACCTCAACTAGCCCGATGGACTAGTAATGAGAAAAGTTTTTGGCTCAGACTGGACTTATATGATATGTTTGTGAGTGACTTGGTCCCGTTTATACTCCTATAAATTCCTTTCAAACGGTGTTTAATTCTTATAATTCTTTTAATTTGATGATAAGTAATTAAATTCTTACATTTATAATGCCAATAACACGTGTTTGTTCTATTTGATTCACTTGGCGTATGAATTTATAAGGTGAACTTAAATGTAGTTCAGTCAACGTCGTCTATCGAAAAATAAACGACTTCAGAAATTTGCTACCGGAAGTAAATTCAACCAATCATATCAGCGTATTTCCTATTATGCAAATCATATTAGAATTATATGATTTTGATAAAAACATCTCTATTAACAGCATTGGGATTTTTGTTTGGCTTTATACCATTTATAAACTAATGTAATATTCCGTAAGTCAGTAACTTATTGGTTAATCCAGCAAAATTCTTGGAATCTTTCATTCTGGCTAATTATATCTATAAATTCCAATGTTATTACATATATTCATAATTCTAAAATCTAATGTAAATTGTAGATATAATATTCTGTTAAGATCTAAAGTTCCACAAGATTTGAACATATAATATACATAAAGTATCGGGGAGATGCTCTTATAAATAAGCTTATAAAAAGTCTTGTGTATATTGCAAATTATCCTGTAGTCTGCCAAAGGTTTATTCATATCAAGTAGATTATTAGCTGTTTGATCTAAGTGGAGCATCACAATTTACAAGGCTAACGATCCATTTTAATTACAATAATTATCTGTTATATAGAGAGAACTTTGTAGCAACATAGAAGTAACACTGCAGATTTCAGTGATTTAATGAAAGATAAAAATTTTATATCTGGGTATATTTAGCCTTTTGATTTTAGTATGAATTTTGAAATTCAGATTTATACCAAGAGACTAAAATAATGGCTCGAATTTATACAAAAAAGGATATACAGTGGAACCTCCGAATACCGGCCTCCGTCGGGACCAAAGAAATCGGCCGGTTTTACGAGGTTTGGGTTTTCGGAGGTTCCGAAATCCGGTCTTCAAATTCCGAACTCTAATACGGACATGTTATATATGATATTTAAGGTCAGTTTAGGCTGTGACTTAACTATTTCAGAATATTTCCCTGCGTTATTGTAAATTTCAATCAATATTGTCGGTAATCTGTTCAAATACAGTTATTTATCAATCAAGATGGCAAGAGATTTCTGACAAATTTGATAAACTTGGTCGATTTCATTGTCCGCGGAAAAAGTCATCCGGTTTTCAGAGTTCAATTTAAGAAGAAAATATAGGTTTGGGACCGACCTATATGGCCAGAATTCGGAATCAGGGGGGCCGGTTTTCAGAGGAATTTTTTACTTATTTATATAGGTAAAAATTCCGGAACGAAACATATTGTTCGGTTTATAGAGGAATCCGGTTTTTAGAGGGGCTGGTTTTCAGGAGTTCCACTGTACATATGAAAAAGAAAGGAAATGGGGTAAATGTCAAGGAGACAACATCCCATATCTAGATTAAAACGACCCAAAACAAAGCATCTAGGGGTCACCGTACGGTCTTCAACACAGTGAGGAACCTCACATCATATAGCAAGACCTAAATGGCCCCAAAAGGGTAAAACAGTGAATAAATCCATGGAAACAAACCACATCCAATAACCCAAATATCAAGAAACTAAAATTTTATAAGAAGACAAGGACAAGCCAATGACCAACATATTCCTGACTAAGGGACAGGTGCAAAATTGCGGTGGGGTTAAACTCGTTTTCTTGGATCCAAACCTTCCCCCTATGTGTGGTGAATGGCTAAAAAATAAATACACAAAAAGACTCACAGTAAAAATCAAACTAGAAAAAAGTTCAACTGATCAAGACGAGTACCCTTACAATGAAGTACATAAAACATGAAGACAATAAACTCAGGTACTGTCTGGACAAATGCTCGCAGTTACTGACAGCTAGCTAAGGACATAATTTCCATTGACTATGCCTTCTTACATACGAAACTTCAATTGAAATACTTCTTAATAGATTTGGTATAACAACATCATCAATTATGCAAGAAGAACATGATATTGTGCAATGTCAAATACTGCCAATATGAAAAATTGTTTAAATTTAATTACGATGTAAAGCATTTAGGAGATGGTCAATATTTTTGCCAACAAAAACCAGAAGTAAAGATTTAACAACAATGCTGTATTTATATCCTTTATGAATAAGTTTGTTCAATAGATTAATAAGTTTGGAAGGACAATTTTTTAATTCAATGCGCTTTGTAAATTATATTGCCATAGAAGTTTGGATGTGTAATGCCCTGATGTATAAGAGCCCTGCATGTAGGACCAAATTTTCTTAATAAGTCAATGTATCTATAATAAAATTTAGAGAATGTTTTTATCAATTTATGATATCTAAACCCTTGATGCAGAAGTTTTTCAGTGAGACAAAGATTTGGGTCGTTGAAGTCAGAAACATCACTACATACTCGTGCATATCGAACAAGTTGTGAAATGTAGACCCCGTAAGAAGGGGCTAACGGAACATCGCCGTCGAGATGGGGAAAATTGACTATAGGGAAGGAGAAATCATCTCTTTTATCATATACCTTAGTGTTTAACTTTCCTTGATTTATTGAAATATCAAGATCAAGAAAAGGAGTATAATCACTACTGCTATTGGATTTATTAAAAGTAAGTTCTGCAGGATAAATTTCATCTGTAAATTTAGAAAATTCAGGATAATTTAAAGCCAAAATATCGTCCAAATATCTATATGTATTGTTAAATTTATCCAGTAAGTGCTGTTTAGAAGGGTCTTTTTTAATTTTTGCCATGAATTGTGACTCGTAGCAATAAAGAAATAAATCTGCTATGAGAGGTGCACAGTTGGTACCCATAGGAATACCTATTTTTTGCCGATAGACTGTATCACCTGTATTCATGTCAATATAAATACAAAAATACTAAAGTTACTCCTGCAATCATGGCTATTTGTACAATTTATGAATCTTCAGTGCAGATCAAATCAAAACATTTGGAAGACCAAAATCAGGAATGTTAACAAAAGATGATTGAGAACAAATACAGTAAACCGACTTATTTTGTGGTATTCAATAGAATTCTATAGAAACTAGATTGTCTTGATCAGCAGACATAGACAGAAGTTAAGAAGGAGTTTTATAGGTGTTGCTAGAGGAATATTGGTATGTTCATTGAAGAATTGCAAATAAAATATGTTAATCAGCCGGGAAATCCGCCATAACTGTGACATCATCATGAAATTATCTATATTTTACTGTAGAATTGGGGGCATATGCTTCATAGTGTTTCACAAACACATTTTGTTAGTGCTGCAATTCTAATGGCAGCCTCTCTTTCTAACATTTATAAAATATAGAGAAATTTCATAATCAACCAGTTATGTTTGTAGAACCTATTCAGCTTTTTTAAAGAGTCTCTTTTATGGACATGATCGAGGTGTGTTTATCTTTTGTTGTTCATGATGTTGACAAATAAAATAGGATATTACAAAAATGATCGGTATTATAAAAGAGAATAATTGCTAAAAAACGTGTCATGAAAATAACATTGTACTCTCTTAAACTCTGTGCTGAATGCACAAAGGGAAATACGAAAACTGAAGTAAAAAAGAATAATCTGTCAAAAGACTTAGATCTGATTCCAAAAAGACGGTGATGAAACGATGTTAGTACCCAATACTGAGTACATCAACCCGATCTTTTGATCCTCATAAATCACAATTAGATATATATATCTCGTCTTGTTACTTCTTTAATGTTACCAGTAAACAGTACTGCCTTAGCGATAATTCATCATTTAGTCTACCTTTGAAGCACCCTATTAACAGGAATTATAATTACCCAGCTGTATAAACTAATGATGATCCTTTTATTCACTGGGAATAAATCAATTTTCATAGAAGAAACAGTTTTTTGACTTTTTGTTTGATCTGGTACAAATTTTTAAATGACTTCTGATCATCACTCATATTTTTTTTAGCTTCTCAATGATTGATGATTGATTTCTCAGCTTGGTTTGTTAATTAGATTTTCACTCTAAAAAATGTTTGAAACAATGATTGAAAATAGGTCATTGATTTGTAGGTCACTGAAACTGACGTGTTCAGCATCACTGTAAGTTGCTATCAAAATAAACAACAGCCTCAGAAACCACCCAGAGTTTTCAATGATTAATTCAAATATTTCTTTATTCCAAAACGAACTACTAAAATCAAAAAGAATAATCTTCCACGGAAATCAATCATAGGGGAGAGTCATAAGTGGAATGACGGAAATTGCTTCAAAATTTAATACTGCCAAGCACGAATTATCAAAACAATTCATATAAAGATTGAGAAATTGTACGTGGCATTGAGTTCGGTCAATATACAATGCTTTAAATTGACATTACTTTGATTCGACTGAATAATTATCGTCAAAGTTCCTGGTGACTGGTTGCTTAGGACATATTTCTGGTAACAGAATTATCTAGGACTTCATTTCTAAGCAGGACTATAATCTATTGCTGATTTTGTGATTATTTGAGATGAAAACGTCACAGTAATTTGTTTGGTTTCTTAATTACAGTCATTTGTGTTTAGTACATCAAAATGGTTTCCAATAATTTGTATAATATATCTTTATTCTCCAGTAAAATAGATTTAGTATTGTATTAATGCTGACTTTCAGTGAGAAATAATGGTCATTATATTTTGATTTGCACTTAATAGTACAATCCTGACCCAGCTTAACTTTACAGCATACTTCATCGCACATTTCATAATTCATACTTTCTTTTTTACTCACTATATGAGTTGATGGTAAAAGTACATTCAAACATATCTCATACCATGATACACTGATTACACAAAAATATAGTGATACAGTGATAACACATAAGCATAATGATACAGTGATTGCACAAAATCATGGTGATAACTGTATAACAAAATATAATCATGATACAGTGATTACCCAATATAGTGAAAAGTGATAACACAAAACATGATGATACAGTGATTACCAAACATGGTGATACAGATATAACACTAAAACATGGTGAAAAAAGGTGATACAGCGATAACACAAAAACATGGTGATACAACATGATGATACATTGATTACCCTTAAACATGGTAATACAATGATAGTACATAATACATGCTGATACACTGGTTACCCAATGTAGTGATACAGTGATAACACATAAACATAGTGAAACAGTGATTACAAAAAAACATGGTGATACACTCATTACAGAAAAACATGCTAATACGGTGATAACATTTAAAAAATTGTCAGTTCAAAGATAAAACAAAAACATGCCGATATACAGATTTTATATGGTGATACAGTGATTACACAATGTGTTGATACACTGATTACACCAAAAATTGATGATCATAGCACAAAATCATAGTGATACAGAGATAGCACAAGAATATGGTGATACCGTTATTACACGAAAACATGGTGATACAGTGATTACACAAAAACATATTGATACACTAATTACACAAAAACTGTGATAACACTAAAGGATGGTGAAACATCAGTAACACAAAAACATGGTGATTCACCAAAATTTGTAACACAATCATTTAACACACATTCCATATTAGTTTACTTTATGAAATATTCCACACTTTTACATTAATAGCACTGTCATCCATAGAAAAAGTAGAGTATTTTGAGCCAATCCAGATAAGTACAAGTTCAAATGACTAAATAGCTGAGGAATAAACTGGACAGCAAACAAAAGTCAACCAAAACGCAAAGAGTGGCAATGATCATTGTGTTGCTAGGTCCTGAGTAGGACTAGAGTGAAATTTCATTAAAAAAAAGAAAAATCATAATAAAATAAAGTGTTTAGCAATGGCTGCGAAGTAGTTCCAAAATTAGAATATGTGTGGTGAGCCACGATTAAAAGGTAAAAATATGTCAAAAGCAAATACAAAAATAAAAATAATAATTTTTTTTGGAGAAATATTTTGTAAAAGAATGCTATTTTTATGTACTGGTATTCAGCTTTATCTTTAGAAGCCATCGCTGAGGATAACATAGAGTATTATTTTATCATTTCAGCCGTGTGTTTAGAAGCCATCGGTGAAGCTAAAGTAGAATGGATGACGTCCAGTGACATACAAGCTTCAGATGAAGAGGTTTTCAACTACACAACAGTTCTTCCAATAAAAGGTAAAAAGTCTGCATGTTCTGTTACAGAAAGCAGTGTATGAACCAAATTCAGAATTCCTGAAAATGCTCATTATAAAAACTTGTTGAAGAAAAAAAAACCTCACTTAAGGAGGTTCGCTCCTCATGTTTTTGGGTTTACGTCAGATCTTCGGAATTCTCTGGTTTTATCTATTTAAAAGCATTATAATTTCTCATTGACCCCCTGATTTTTTTCTCATACATATGTGATTTAATTTTATACATTTTTATAAGCATTCTGTAAAAATTTCATTTTATTTTATTTATTCTGTCACATTCATTCATTGTCAAACCATGCTTATGTTAATAGACAATATTCCACTTTCAAATTTTTGGGTAATTGTTGACATCTTACCCCGAATCTACTGGAAACTGGTACCTGACGTCAGTTGAGCGTAATTTAGGAATTCTCCTATTTATTTTCTTGACCTAAAATAAATTGGTTGGAAATGACCTGCCTGGGATAAAATGTTTATTTATGACATGTTCGGCTTTTTTCAAATCATAAATACCTTTTATATGTTGATTGAAGAATTTATTAGGGCCCCGCATCGAGATGCGGGTGCCCTATAGTTTTCACTTTGTCCGTCTGTCTGTCCGTCTGTCCGTCTGTCCGTCTGTCCGTCAACAATTTTTTCCGTCACAGATTTCTTGGCTTCTNTATGTGGGAATGATTGAAGAATTTATTCCCTTTGCCCTCATACAGCGGTACGCCATTTTTACCCCGTTTGGCCTCTTTGACCCGCCATTCTAATACCCGGAATGTTCCGGAATTGGACTTTTGGAAGAACGTTTATTCCTATGAAAAATCCGAGGAGTTCAGTTTCCCATCAAACTTTCTAACACTTATATCTCAAAAACAAGATCATTAACATATTAGTTTTTTATACGACCGCAAAAATTTTGCGGTCGTATTATGTTATGGCGCAGTCGTCGGCGTCGGCGTCGGCGTCGGCGTCTGTGGCCAGCATAACTTTGTTTCTAGTGGACGGATCATCTTCAAATTTCAGTATGTGGTGTCTTGGCATAATGGCTATCC
>MJUU01020665.1:84914-109304 GCA_002080025.1 Modiolus philippinarum
AGGGAAATTACAGTATTTAAATTGTTTGAAATGAATAAAACAATAGATTGATATTGATGAAAATGTAGAAAAAATTGTGTTGAACTTTTATCACTTTGGAAATATGAATTTTGATCAGATTTGTAACATTGATGCACAGTTTTGAAAATACAAACTTTAAAACTTTATTGAAAACTATTTAACCCATTAGGGTTATAGCAAAGACATTTAAACAATACATTTAAACAATGATAACAAATATGAACAAAAATGAAAAAGTAAGACAGTATTATTCTGATACTAAAACAGTATGAGGGTCATCTTTCCTCAGTTCTAATGACTGCTGTATATAAGATACCACTGTTTTATTATCATCGGGTGTTGACGGATTAAGAATAAGAACAAGTTTGTCTAATTGGTTTAGTAAATTAAAATATGTTATATTACACTGATAGTAATCTAAAAATTGCTTTCGACATGAAGAATTAATTTTACAGTTGAAAAAGAAGTGGAACTCGTCCTCTATAACGTTACAAGTTTTACATAGTCTTTGACATCTTGGAATGTTTTTATACCTCCCTTCTTCAATTAACAACATATGGTCACTAACTCTGAATTTAGTTATAAGTCTTCGAATCTCTTTTTTTGGATGTGAAAGGTAAAATTCGGGCATGTTTTTCTACAATCCATGTTGCATTAATTGCAGCTTTGTCAATGAGATTTTCTACTTATCTGGGAATTTTAGGGGATTTGGTGGCAGATTGGTTAATGTGGTTCTACTACCTATACAACCACTGTAGTCTATCACCACTGCGGTGTGAGTTTTCGCCCCACTTTGTACTTTACAAAAAAGGGTGCACTCGACTTACAATCGTAAATGATAAGGTATGTCAGTTACCTGCCCAAGGTCGGTGGTTCTCTCCGGGCACTCCGGCTTCCTCCACTACTAAAACTGACCGTCATGAGATAGCTGAAATACTGCTGAAAGTGACGTTAAACCCCATATCAATCAATCAACCAATCTGGGAATTTTAAAGAAATTAAAATAAAAACATTGAAAAGGTTAAAGATTTGTATATTTTTTTTCAAAGTGTCAATAAGTAAAACAAAGGTGATGTTTTTAATCAACCTTCATGTTAACAGACAACTAGAGTTTTGTGCCAGTTTGTGAAATATCCATCATACAATATACAAACTCAACAAAATCCTAAAAATTACAAAGGGAAGTAACCTCATTATTTTTGTGTTCCCTGTTGATTCACCACATGGAAGGATGATTATACTTATTTGCAGAATTTTTGCATTGAATAAAAAGGAATTTGTATTTTCTTGGATGACAGTGTTTGTTACCTCACCTATGTTATTATTACATTTTGCTTTGGAGTTGCACTCGCCAAATTGACCAGATCCACTGACATACGGAGAACTGTGTTTTCATGTATTAAAAAAGTTTTGATTGATTGAATATTGAGCAGTATTTCAGCTATATCAAGACGAGAACAAGTTTGTTAATAAATAATCCCTTTGGGGTATGGAAAGGGTCATGGGACAGGAAATACTGACTGTCACTGGAAAAGTAGGGTGAAATCAAAAGGGGTGGGGAATTTAGCCTTGTAGTCGATTACCTAGGGACCACTCAAATATGAGCTTGTTACAAGGGTTTTTTAACATAGAAGAGTGGCATTTCTTCCAACACGTGGACCTGAGTTTACATCCCATCCGAAAGACGGGTTGTGTATTTATTAATCCTGCACAACCACGGAATGGGTCCTATTTCTATATTCCAGGGTTCCTTCGGGGTCAGCCCCATTTAGGAGGTGTCATACCCTGCAAGCCGGAGATACTGGGTCCTATTTCTATACCCCGTGGTTCCCTCGGGGGGGAAAAAGGTTTTGAATACTGCATATTGGTTTACTCTTTTACATATCGTCAAACTTTGATAGCTTGAACACTCAAGGGACAGTTGAAAACATTTCTAGGTAGAGGGGTGTTCCAGATTTCTAGGTCAAATAACCAAAACGCTAAATTTGGTTCCTGCACATGGGGATAATTTCCAACAATTTATGTCTCTTCCCTGCAGATAAAATCAAAACATTTGGAAGACCATTGTTGAAGGCCTCATGGTGACTTCAAGATGAAGAGCAACAATAATAGCATTGTTCCTTTACTTGTTTTTACCATGTATTTGTAGAGACTTTGTCTCATGTACATTTACTCCATATCATTTCATTCACCACTAAGGACAGAGCTTTCCATGGGGTGATACTCCATAGTTTTCAACAAATTTACAAAAATTTAGATATGGCAAGTTCCCAAAAAAATCAGTGTTCAGGTCAGCACCGACTACTGACTACTGGGCTGGTGAATACTTTCGGGAACTTAAGAGTCCACCAGCGTAGTAATAACAACTCAAAGCCACCATAAGATCTTCAGTGAACGGTGAGAAAACCCCACACCCAACGGCAGGTCTGAGTCGGCCCCTGAATAAAGAGTAGTAGGTTTTGTATTAAATACTATCTAAATAAGTGGAGAAAAAGCAACAAAAATGATTTGTGAATATGACTGTCTTTATTCTATATGTTTCAGTACCCAGTTGAAAATGATACGTTTGAGACCGTTGGATCCTTCTGCTGTATAGCTGGTACCGTTACAGCATCGATAAGACTAGAGAAGAAAGGATTCGCTTTACGAGATGCAATACCTGTTTACGCTGAAATAAAAAACCTTAGCACTCGACGAATATCACACACACATGTTTCTTTAATACAGGTAACTATAAGAATTATTAGTTGTAAATTAAGATGGTAAATAAAAGCCTGTCTGTCCACAGGAGGCAGGCTAAATTAAGACATTGCAGGCTCATATTTTCAAACATTTATATAGACATATTGCAACTATATTGAAATGTAATTGAACTCTAGGAACACTAGAATTTGGAATCAGTTTCCAACTTTGGTTTTCACCTCAGGTTTTTAATTTAAAGAAATTGAGATTTATGCTTCACTCTGTCCAAACCAACATGAAGTAATATAATGAATTTTTGAATAGAAATTTGATGTGGGTGGGGTGAGGGAAGGCCATGCTGTTTAAAGATGAAATCAGAGAGATTTGAGAATATGACACTTGTTTACTTGTTTAGTGTCCACTGTCTGATTGTAATTCAGACTAGCGACCAGCCATGGACCATGAAAACTGATTATTAGGTTTGAGGAATTTTAATTTTAATACACTCCCGCCTTGCGCGGTCCCGGCTTATGAATAGGCCCGCAGCATCCTCTGAGCTTGGAGTATGAGTCGTCCTAACAGAGGACCCCGAGGGAACCCGGGGATATAGAAATAGGACCTAGTATCTCCGGCTTGCGGGGTGTGACCCCTCCTAAACGGAGGCTGACCCCGAGGGTCCCGGGATATAGAAATGGGACCCATTCCGTGGTTGTGCGGGATTAATATATACACAACCCATCTTTCGGATGGGATGTAAACTCAGGTCCACGTGTTGGAAGAAACGCCACGCTTCCTGCACGTAAAAGAACCCTTGTAGCAAGCTCTTTTTGGGGTGGTCCATAGGTGATCGGCTACAAGGCTAAATTTCCCGCCATTGACGATTTCGCCCTACTTTTCCAGTGGCAGTCAGAATTTCCCGTCCCATGGCCCTTTCCATACCCCAAAGTGATTATTTATTAACAAACTTGTTCTCGTCTTGATATAGCTGAAATATTGCTGAGTAGACGTTAAACAACAATCAATCAATCAATTTAATACACTCTAGATTTATCACAATTTTTTTATTTGCCTTTTTTCAATAAAGTTTAGATTGGTTCAACTTCCATATCAATAAACTGTATTTCCAATTCCTGCAGATTTGACGATATTAAATCTAATTTTCTCATGCATTATGTACCTTTGACCTGAATGAAATTTATCTGAAATTTCCCCCTTAATTAAATGCCCAAAAGGACTGTTTTGTATTGATTGTGCTAAGAAGAAATGAATCCTCGCCACATCTAATTTGGAAATTACATAACTTTTCAAGATAGTTTAATTATAACTTTCTCATGCCGTCAAAATTATACTGTCATTATTTTGTTCAATTTAATTTTATTTATATTATCATTTTATAATTTTTAACTAAATTAATTCAGAGCTATAGCTGTTCTTAAAATTGTGTATCTGCCAGAAATAGTGTAGGAGTGATCTCGAAGGATGACTGTTGTCATGAATCTTTTTGTCTCCCCAATCCATTCATACCATGTAATGTAATCATTATTTCTAAACATCTTTTTGCTTTTTGACTGAAAAGTCGCCTTTGTAGCATACTGAATAGAATATAGCTAAAAATTAAAATGTTCTAGTTTGTTTGTACATCAGGGATATATTTGGTCCCCTCCATTTGTCTGTCCTTTTCAAATCTGTCACTCATCTACTTCCTGTTTGCCAATAACTATCTGGCAGGGGCATCCATGTTCCCTGGATACATTGTCTTTGATTTATGTTTTTGGGGTGTTAAATTGGCAATTCATGCTACAAGCAGCAAATGAACAAGCCATCAAAATAAATATCTTTATACAATTATTGACATCTAATGATGTCTACTTATGGCTTAGGGACCTGGTCAAGATTAGTTGACTGCAACCAACAGCCACTTTTTACCAATCCTTGACCAGGTCCATATAGTCTTGAGGTTTTGTCCAGAGTATGCCCAGTGTAGACAGGTTTGCCAAGAGTATGACCAGTTTAGATAGATTGCCCAGAGTATGATCAGTTTAGATAGATTGCCCAGAGTATGACCAGTTTGGATAGATTTGACCAGAGTATGACCAGTTTAGACAGATTTGCCCAGAGTATGACCAGTTTGGATAGATTTGCCCAGAGTATGACCAGTTTAGACAGATTTGCCCAGAGGATGACCAGTTTGGATAGATTTGCCCAGAGGATGACCAGTTTAGATATATTTGCCCAGAGAATGACCAGTTTAGAAAGGTTTGCCCAGAATATGACCAGTTAAAAGAGGTTGTCCTGAGTATGATCAGTTTAGATAGATTTGCCCAGAGGATGACCAGTTTAGAAAGGTTTGCCAATAGTATGGCCAGTTAAAAGAGGTTGTCCTGAGTATGACCAGTTTAGAGAGGTTTGCCCAGAGTATGACCAGTGTAGACAGGTTTGCCCAGAGTATGACCAGTTTAGAAAGGTTTGCCCAGAGTATGACCAGTGTAGACAGGTTTGCCCAGAGGATGACCAGTTTGGATAGATTTGCCCAAAGGATGACCAGTTTAGATATATTTGCCCAGAGGATGACCAGTTTAGAAAGGTTTGCCCAGAGTATGACCAGTTAAAAGAGGTTGTCCTGCATCTTTGCTAGCCAAGGGTAACGATCCGATCATCTCCTCTTCACCCTTGGCAGATCTAGCCACATATTTGGAGACACAAGTCTAAAATTATCTCCCTTTGAAGTAAGATTTTCAGTATGATTTATTGTAAAAATTAAAGATAATCTATGATATCTAATAATGTCAAAATTCATGAAAATACTTAATTCAAGGAAAATGAACCCCTAAAAGTAAAGAAACAATACAAATCCTTGGAATTTTGCAAAATTAAAAAATCAATACACACTTTATTTTAAGTTTTATTGTTATTTCACATATTAGAAATATGATTTCTACTAACCTGATAGGATGCAGCCAAGTCCAACTGCAACCAATCAAATCTGTGGATTTGAAGCGTCAGAAATCAAGCAAGATCTGCCAAGAGTGAAGAGGAGATGATCGGGTCATAACCCTTGGCTAGCGAAGATGGTTGTTCTGAGTATGATCAGTTTAGATAGATTTGCCCAGAGGATGACCAGTTTCGAAAGGTTTGCCAATAGTATGGCCAGTTAAAAGAGGTTGTCTTGAGTATGACCAGTTTAGAGAAGTTTGCCCAGAGTATGACCAGTGTAGACAGGTTTGCCCAGAGTATGACCAGTTTAGAAAGGTTTGCCCAGAGTATGACCAGTGTAGACAGGTTTGCCCAGAGTATGACCAGTTTAGAAAGGTTTGCCCAGAGTATGACCAGTTAAAAGAGGTTGTTCTGAGTATGACCAGTTTAGAGAGGTTTGCCAAGAGTATGGCCAGTTAAGACCAGTTTGGTCCAGTTAAAGACAAATGTTGCTATATTTCTATCCATATTGTACTTTGTAAACTTAATATTCTGTTTTTATATTTACACCTGACGTTAGCTGATAGTTAATGGATTATACAATGTTGTTAAGTGAGTGTATCCCCCATGAAAAAAACATAACTACATTTGATTACAATTAAATATGGACATTATTTTGGCAACAGCTGGGAAATAATGTTTTTTTTTTCAACATCCCTGATAAATGTATTGATTTTTTCTCAGTTGTTGAAGTATATAAAGCTACAAGTACACTTAAATAGCAACAAAGTGTTATGGATCCCTTGATATATGGTATTTTGTTAAATGTTTTCTATGCAGTGAAAAATTTGAATGCATGCACTTTTTACACAGACAAATTTTTTAAGCATTCAGTGTTTGGTCTGTGACATAACTTCTAGTTGACCAATTTTGCATAGTGGTTGTCAATGGTTGTTCGGCTCTTCAATATTTTCGTATTTCGTGTTTCATATAGCATGCTAAAAGAAGCTGCTTTTCCAGTGTTCATGGGCTATTTAGTTTTCAGTAGCTAAACAATGTCATGCCTAGTCTCTTTTTCATGTGTAGTTTTTATGCCCTTGTTTTATAAAACTAATCGGGGTCAATCTGACACCCCATTGAGATCCACTTAATAATATTTTTTTAATCACAATGTTATTTCCACTACATGAACTATAACCAGTGACAATAATTGTATATAAACATTGTTCATTCGTAAGCAAATGCTATAGAGCAGTATGAAGCCATCTTGTCTATTGAGAAAATATATAGAATCAAGTGGCTTTGAGAAATATAATATTAAGTCATTCTGTAATAAAAAAATATCTATTTGATTGAATGAAATGGTTTACTTTAGTGAAATATGTCTAATCTTGACCCCAATTGGGACAGAAGATTTTGTTCTGATTAGACAGGTGTTCAGTTTACACAGGTTCGCAATACAAAATAATAGTCTATTATGGATTACGCCTGAGGGAACCGTTTTCCTACAGTGATGTCTGGTGCTATAGTGCATGAAGGCGACAGGCGAGGGCACTATACTACCAGACAACACTATAGGAAAACTGTTCCCAAGGGAGATTGTAATTAATTTAGTACATAACATGAAAATGAAACAAACTTGAAAAAAAGCTAAAGTATAGTTAACTTGGTGTAGGTATAGTCCCGTCGTCAAGTATAGCAGCCCACTGTCAAAGGTAAACAAATAATTCAAATATAGTGGTGTCAGATTATCAAATGAATATATCAGCAAACGAATACCAAAGCAAGAATGAGGAAAGGGGGAATTCCAAAATCATAAAATCCAAAATCACAGCAACTCACATCCAACAAGAACCGAGACAGTATGACAAAGACAAAATAAACAAACAAAATGAACAAGAACTCCACACAACTAAAGCACTAGCAGTGTGAACCCCTATAAAAACTGAGATATCATCAGGTGCTCTGGAAGGGTAAGCATGATCTGCTCCATGCTTGGATGAAATGAAATGAAATCGCAGGATTTTTACCTGTTATGTACTACTACTAATAATAGTCTTTATTACATAATACACCTTATGTAAGTAAGCTGCCTTCTGATTGGTTAATAGCCATTGTATTTTTTTGGCAAATACCCCTTCACCGTTGTATTTGTCCCAGAGTCATCTGTGCGTTTTAATGATGGAGACATTTGGTGTAATTAAACAGATATATCATGAACGTCTGAGTATTTGCCAAAAATACAAGTCTTGGGTCTAATTTCCCTCGTCTGAAATTTATCACCCTGAGACTGTATTTTTGGCAAATACCCTTCCTTATCATAATATATCTGTTTAATTTTGCATGGTCAATGCAAAATAAACATATGAAATTTGGGAAGTTAAATGGACTGTATGATTTCCAATAGTTTTGTTACTTTTTTATTCGTTAACATTAACAATTGAAGAGATATTGGTATTCATCTTCAATATCGTATAACTTTACAGGTCTAAAATAATCTCTTTAGATATTGATACAAAGCGATCTTGCTGCAAATTCTGAGGTATCTGGTTTAATTATTAGGCAGGTTTTGTTGATAACAAAATGCTGAGAAAGAGCTTTGATTAGTTATAAATCATGATTTTTTTTCTAAATCTATAAAATCTATTGACACAGGTGTACATCTGATTTGCCCCCATAGCAAGATTCAAATTCTTTATAATGAGAATTTTGAGTTGCATATTGCATATTCATCAATTTCAATACATGAAACTTTAAATAATGAGCCTTTAGTTTCACATCATACAAGATTAAGTAAATTTCCACAATTTGATCTTTCTTTTTCCTACAAAAATATGCAATTTTCCTTAACTTTTTCTGCACTTCATTCTTGTAGTATAGCAATAATAGCGTTGATGAAAATAACCCAGTATCATGCAGCCTCTAGCTAATATGCAGCATTGCTTTCATTAAATTATAATAGCATTGTCTTATCTATTGGGGCTAATTTGTATATATATCTAGGTAGTTATATAAATAAATAAGAAAAAACAGCATTATCAGTTGTTACTGGGCCATTCATACATATCAGTCAATATTACCTAATGATAAGATGTGATGACGACCTGATTTATTACTTAAGCGTTATGTAACTATCAGTCAATTATGTATTATTTATGTATATTTGGCTTGGCATTGTTTTGAAACTAGCAAAAACAAAAGCTGTTTAAAGTTCAGATAGTTTACATCAGGTTAAAAGATGGAATATACCTTGATACAAATTGATGAATATCTGGTTATGATTTTTCTTAAGGATAAAACTGAGTAAGAAAGTTTTGACGCATCAGTGGTCACAAATTTTTCAAGTGGGCCACTTGCAGCCAAATTGGGCCACAATAGTCTTTAGGAGGTCCCCTACAAAAAGGTGTTTTTCAGGTCAGTGCTTTAGCCAAGATGGCTGCCAGATGGGGACATTATAACTTTTGACATTATTGGGGAACACATTCAAAGATCTTCTCTGAAATTGCTGAGCCAATAAGAACAAATCTTAACCACAATAGTCCTTTGGTAGTCAGTCCCCTACAAAAATGGTGTTTGTCAGGTCCTTGCTATATCCATGGTGGCTTCCAAAAGGTATGTACATAGTTTGACATTGGACTCTATTTGAAACTTTTCAGAGAACTTTTCTTCTGAAACTGCTGAGCAAATTGGAACCAAACTTGTTGGAAAATGTTTCTTTATAGGTGGTCCCCTGCAACCCTGTAAGAAAGGTGTTTTCATTTTCCTACTTTATAAGATTAAAGATGGTACCCAGCAGAGAAAAAAGAATAACATTAGCCCAATGGAAACACTTTCAGAGATCTTTATCCTCTGAAACTAGTTAGCCAGTTGGACAACCACAATGATCTTTAGGTTGTCCCCTGCAAAGAAAAATTGTTTTTCAGGTTCATACTAAATTATGCAAAATGGCTGCCAGCAGGGAACACACTTAAACATTTAACCCTATTGAAACACTAACAAAGGTCTGCTGGTCATATTAGAACCATAGTTTAACTTTGGACTCTTTAACATTGACTGTCTATGTAAGGCAAGGCTTAGGTGAGTGAGACAGGCTCTTTAGAGCCTCTTGTTGTGCAATTAGTTTATTCTGGCTTTGTACTCTTAAGAAATTTTACATGTTCTTAACTCCAGATTGTTTTTGATCCACTATATTTCATGAATATTTAATGGAATCCTCATGTTTGGCAATAATAAATCATTGTCAGTGGCAAAGCTACCACCAAATTGAGATTGAAGATAAAAAGTGTGGAGGTGAAACATTGGTTAGGTTCTTTCCATCTGTACCTATAGAGTGGCTATGCCTGTAGGATGGCTATGTTGTAGGGTGGCTATGTCTGAAGGGTGGCTATACCTGTAGGGTGGCTATATGCCACTGAATTTTGCCATCATCTTTTCTGACAATAAAGTCAAAGCCAAAGTTTGATCATGTAGGGCCATTAGAAGGATAATGAGGCCACACAGGGTTTGACACTGACTTTATCTTCTTTGTAGACAAAAGCAATACACGTTAATCATGCATTGATTTTGCAGGCCCACAATAAAAGTTAACTTTGTGAAATTTTCTGAATTGGGTCAGCCAAAAAGGACTATCAAAGAACAAAAAAATTGAGTTGTCCTGCCTCAGATTTACTAGCTTCTTGATAGAGGATTAGTGTTTGTGATGAAACCTTCCACCAAAAGTAGAATGCAGCTCAAACTTCTATATTAGGGTCTCACATGATTCCCTGCATAAGATATCGCCTTACTAAACATCCTTAAGTCTTTGCAAGTTGGATGCAATAAATTTCTGTATAGTATTAACAATGGATACAGTGTTCATGTTTTACTAGCCGCAATTGTCTCATTTCATACCCTCCTTTCTCTCATATTTTAAAGAAAAAACTTTCTTTTCCAAATGACAAGATTTAGCATTGATTGAATATGTAGAGACGTCGGGAGCTGTAATATACATATAAATTGACTAGGAATTACGATATGTTATTAACCTTTGGTAACATATCCTATGCTTATTGAATAAGAACATTAGTGAAGATAATGACCCATGTTCTGTTACGTCTATCTCAGAAATAGCATTTCTTTGGCTTTTGTATGACATCAATATCACATTAATTCACATCAACATTGTCAGAAATTGTACGTCATTGTAGTAAAATGTTGAATTCATTGCAGTAGTTGGAATAAAAGGGTATAATAGAAAAAAAAATCAGTTCTGATGTGAGCGTTTGATAAAGATGTGGAATTCATATGGATTTTTACATGCATATAGCTTTCATGGCAAATGGTCCCTATGATACACTGTCTGACCGTCTGTCTGTCATGAATCTAAATTCGTGAGTGGAGTGCAGCAATACTAGAGATTAATTCAAAATATTTCCTACTTGATTGACAGATTTACTGATCTTTTATTTTGAATGAATGTTAGCTAATATTTCTTCTGTAAACTATGATTTTAATGTACGGAAACTTTAATACATCTGTAAAAATTAATTATTAGAAATTAACCCCTCGCCAATCCATCTGTCCGTTCATCCCACCTCAGGTATTTTGTATTAAGGTTCATATCTGAGACACTACACGTGGCACATTAATCATCTTTAGTCAGTGAATGAGTCTTGGAAAGTTATGCTGCTTGAGATGATAATTGGGTTACTCTGACCTTTATTTTATGCTTCAATAACTCAGGTTAAAGTTTGCGTCCAGGTCCAGGTTCATATCTGAGAAACAACATATGGCACATCAATCATATGTGGTCAATGAATGCATCTTTGAGAGTGATGCTGCTTCAGATGATAATTGGTCACTCTAACCTACATTTTATGCTTCAATGACTCAGGTAAAAGTTTGCGTTAAGGTTCATAATGTGAGAAACTACATGTGGCACATCAATCATCTTTGGTCAGGGGATGCCTCTTGGAGAGTGATGCTGCTTCATATGATAATTGGGTCAGTCTCTGACCTACATTTTATGCTTCAAAGTTTGCATTAAGGTTCATATTTGAGATACTACATTTGGTACGTCAGTCATCTTTGGTTGAGTATAGCTTTGAGAATCTTGTAGCTCCAAGGGAAAATTTGGTTACGCTAACATTATTAAGAATTAATTTTGAAACTGTAACTGAATGTTACAGGCGAGGGGATAAGCTGTTGTTATCTACATCTGTTATAATATTGCAGTCAAGGGACATAACTCCTGTTACAGTTTATTGTTTTTGTTTACAGCATAAATAGTTAACATATTAGATCCAACATCAACTTACATATTCCCTGGCAATGATTATAACATGTGTACTAATTAGCTTGCTGTAATATTAATAATAATAATCATAACAATAGTACAGTGATAATAAATAATATAGTGTAATTATTTGTGTATTGGGTAATCATTATTGTGCTGAGTAGGGTTGAAATGAATTTCTAGAGGCCTCCTAGAGACATGATATTCTCCAATATTCATGATCCATTTAAGTATACAGTGATTATCTTAAAATTCATGAGGGAGTTGACATGATAATATAGGGTTATTGCATGAATATTGGGGAATATTGTCCCGAGTAGAATTTTATATTGCACGAGCTTGCGAGTGCAATATACGTTCTACGAGGGATAATATTCCCTAATATTCATGCAATAACCCTTTTATTGTATAGCAACGCTAAAATTTCTGTTAAAAATGAGATTTGGTTGTTGATGAAGTCATGAAATTTAAGTCATATTTGCACTAGTGCAATATGGAAATTTATTGCACGCTTACATTTGGTTGCTTTCTTAGGGAAATATTATGTTGCTATACAATAAAAGGGAATATTGGATTAAATGGGATGGAAAAAGGAGAAAAATGGACAAGAAAGGGAGAAATTAGGAAGAAAGAAAAGGTCATATGAAAGGAGGGAGGGGGCAGGAGAAAGGAAAAAACCTGTCGCCCCTTCATTCATATGACTGTCCAAGTTAGTTAATGAATTCTAAAAAATAAATTGAGTGCATTTGGATTTTCAAGAAAATAGCAAAATAGAAGTAGATTCTGTCAAGTATAGGTACATTTAAACTTGTGGCTTTTTTAACCAGACTGCTGAGTCACTTGGGTCAAGAGCTAAAATTAACTTGAAACTAAATATGGAAACAAAATAAATTAGGATGAGGCTTATGACAATAGTTATATGAGTTCATTCATTATTTAGTGTAACTATGCCTTCAAATGAGACTTCTGACAACGAAATTAA
Organism: Modiolus philippinarum; assembly: GCA_002080025.1. Lineage (NCBI taxonomy): Eukaryota > Metazoa > Mollusca > Bivalvia > Mytilida > Modiolidae > Modiolus > Modiolus philippinarum. The sequence continues at coordinate 97,787 of MJUU01020665.1, forward strand.
TTATGTAACATTTGCATACCTATAATTAAACCATATTCTTAGTCTGCCAGAGATAAGCTTCGTGGAATTGTTATAGCTATAAAAAATTCTGGTTTATAATATTTATTTTATCCATAAGGATATAACAAAAAATCTATTATTAATTTATAAATATACTAAACGAGCATTTTTCGAGTCAATTGTATTTGAATATAAAAATTACGGTAGAGTTGATATCTGGTGATTTACAATTCTTCCGAGTTATAAAGGCGATTTCTCTGTTATGATTAGAGTTGCTGTACTTCCATAAAATACATATGTTGTTTATATTTAAAAGAATAAAGTTAGAAATAAATACATATAAACAGGACAAAGTAAATACATATAAACAGGACAAAGTAAATACATATAAACGGGACAAAGTAAATACATATAAACGGGACAAAGTAAATACATATAAACGGGACAAAGTAAATACATATAAACAGGACAAAATAAATACATATAAACGGGACAAAGTAAATACATATAAACAGGACAAAGTAAATACATATAAATGGGACAAAGTAAATACATATAAACAGGACAAAGTAAATACATCTAAATGGGACAAAGTAAATACATATAAACAGGACAAAGTAAATACATATAAATGGGACAAAGTAAATACATATAAACAGGACAAAGTAAATACATATAAACGGGACAAAGTAAATACATATAAACGGGACAAAGAACCATCAACTTCTGGATGATTTTTTGCATCCATGATTATAAACAGAATCATTTGTGTGGGAAAGACTTTAAGCTCCAAGTTTTCAATGGAATTGACATAATTTATAAGAAAGAAGCACATTTGAAATGTGACATTTGATATCTGTCACTCAGTTATGATGTCACAACGGAAATGCTGTCCATATCTGCATGTACAAGGCGGAAATTAAAGCCTTAATTATACCCCACGCAACGAAGTTGTGGAGGGTATATAGTTTTTGACTGGTCCATCAGTCCCTCCGTCCGTCATCAAGTGGGTACACTATTTGTCCGGATAACTCCTCCTACAGTTTTTAAGCTAGGAAGTTTTTATTTTGCAGGTTGATTGTGCACATATNAAACGAGCATTTTTCGAGTCAATTGTATTTGAATATAAAAATTACGGTAGAGTTGATATCTGGTGATTTACAATTCTTCCGAGTTATAAAGGCGATTTCTCTGTTATGATTAGAGTTGCTGTACTTCCATAAAATACATATGTTGTTTATATTTAAAAGAATAAAGTTAGAAATAAATACATATAAACAGGACAAAGTAAATACATATAAACAGGACAAAGTAAATACATATAAATGGGACAAAGTAAATACATATAAATGGGATGAAGTAAATACATATAAACGGGACAAAGTAAATACATATAAATGGGACAAAGTAAATACATATAAACGGGACAAAGTAAATACATATAAATGGGACAACTTAAATACATATAAACAGGACAAAGTAAATACATATAAACGGGACAAAGTAAATACATATAAACAGGACAACGTAAATACATATAAACAGGACAACGTAAATACATATAAACAGGACAAAGTAAATACATATAAACGGGACAAAGTAAATACATATAAACAGACAAAGTAAATACATATAAACGGGACAAAGTAAATACATATAAACAGGACAACGTAAATGCATATAAACAGGACAAAGTAAATACATATAAATGGGACAAAGTAAATACATATAAACGGGACAAAGTAAATACATATAAACGGGACAAAGTAAATACATATAAACGGGACAACGTAAATACATATAAACGGGACAACGTAAATACATATAAACAGGACAAAGTAAATACATATAAACAGGACAAAGTAAATACATATAAACGGGACAAAGTAAATACATATAAACAGGACAAAGTAAATACATATAAACGGGACAAAGTAAATACATATAAACAGGACAACGTAAATGCATATAAACAGGACAAAGTAAATACATATAAATGGGACAAAGTAAATACATATAAACGGGACAAAGTAAATACATGAAACGGGACAAAGAACCAACAACTATACTGGATGATTTTTTGCATCCATGATTGTTTGTGTTAACAGAATCATTTGTGAGTTAAACACTTTAAGCTCCAAGTTTTCAATGGAATTGACATAATTTATAAAAGAGCACATTTGAAATGTGACATATAATATCTGTCATTCAGTTATGATGTCACAATGGAAATGCTGTCCCTATCTGCATGTACAAGGCGGAAAAAAAAGCCTTAATTTTACTTATCTGGCATTGTGTTTCATAATTGTGGGATTGAATGTTGGACGAAACCTAATTAAATGCTTTCTGGAGCATTTCGACCATTAATATTCCACTTTAATTTGTTTAAACAGAAAAATCATTCAATATTGTTGTTTATGTCACAGTGACGAAATAAACATCCTTAGGTTTTGATCAATTTCAGTGTTAAATCCCTCAAGCATAATGAGCAAATTAGCTCTTAACTTGAATATCGAGTGGTTGCTGTAAACTTGAAGAGATATTCCAGCACTTCGTTTACTTCAGTTGGAAGAGTTATTGCTTTATTTTAACTTGAATGTGACCTTTTATATTACTAACTAAATATTAATATGGAAATTGAACAACTGATAAAACGGAAAGCAAACTAATTTAGTGTTTACGGGATTGTTTTATCAATAATTGGAAGCAATTTTGTTTCAAGGACAACAAGGCCCTGTTTTTAATGAGGAAAGTTGTTTTCCCCTTTGCTACACAAAGCCATTCCCTATTTGACAATGAAAAGTTGTGGATTATGAAATTTCTCAAATCACTATAAGTTAGAACATGAGATTTTAATGGCTTGAAACATTAGGTGTCTGCAGTGTATTAATATCCTATTATAAAATTTGATGAAATTTTCACTGTTGAAACAACAGTGTTTTATTTTTCAAATTGTAAAATAGAACTCATTTAATATGAAGTGCAAAAACTTAACTTGAAAAATTTGAAAGGTTTTCCATAGAAATGATAGGGAAAATTACTTATGTGTGAATACCCTTTCAAGTCTATTACCGGGTATATATTTTGTTCTTACTTTGCATTTGTTTTTCAAAACCATAGTATTTAGATGTAAGAAATAGAAATAAAGGTTCTTCATTGAAACAAGAGAAATTTATTGTGATGAGTGATACTGGCATTCTTATATCAAATTATCTCCCTTGCATATAATTTGGGTTTTCCTGTTAAACCTGAGTATCAGATGTACAGCTTGTGCTTATTAGTGAATTTTTTAAATGAAAATTTTGTGAAAATGATAAGGAACATAGAATTTCAATAATTTGGAACTTTTTTTTATTTTGCTAATTATTTTTTTCACTTTCTAAATGTATGAAATATAAATAAAATAAATTTTGACAAAAATTGCAAAATAATTTCCTGCTGATATTCTAAAGATATGTGTTTAAATTATGGAATCTGTTTCGTTAATGATGTTTAACATTTAAAATAAATGGTATTTTGAATGGATTTGTTGTGAGATTTCACTCATTCTCCCTCTTGTAACTCTGGTATGCAAATGTTAAATCTACCTGTCGTGAAATGTAAAACTTAAAAGAAGTCAAACGAAAACAACCAAGGATGGTTTACTGTTTGTAAAAACCTAAAACAAATTGTCATCTGGTACCAAAACCATTTCAATAACAATATGATCAAAATAAGTGAAAACTCTTAACAACAATGAAGTTATAGTCATCCTCGATTTTATTGTATACGTTGAACCTTTGACCTGAATCATGGTCAGCTTTGGCCATATTCCTTAGTCCTACTTTGATTTTTGTCTTCCTTAAATCCAAACAAAAAATTGTGAAAACCACAAAAATGTTGATAATTTTACTTAACGGCTCATCATGATTTATACCCATCAGCTTTGTTGAATTGAAAAGCATTATATGGAGCTTTAAATTACAAATTGAAAAATCACTACAACCAAAAATATATTATTATCACAATTGGAGATAAAGCATTGACAAATACAAATACAAATACTTTATTGACAATCAAGTCGCCCTTTCAGGCAGTTTAAATTAACAAAATTTCATACAATGATTAACAATGATTACAATGATTGGAGAAAATACAAATAAAGTTCATTCATAGTGCATATAAAGCATGTAAAGTACAGTGACCAATATTCTAATAAATAAATAAATAAATAGAAACAAGGCTCTCAATGATTATAATCGTTTGTAATTACATGTATATCTTGTTTTTCATTCTGTAAAATTACTATTAATTTGTAAATTTGTTCAATTATAAAATTGTCTTCAGAAGTCATTAACCAAATGAATTTGTTTTTGGCATCAAGACTTTGAAAATTTAAGTTCTAAGAATTCTGTTGGTTTACTAGCAAGTTTTGGACATAATAATAAAAAATGACACTCATCTTCAATTTTCATTTTGCACAATTTACATTTTCTATCATTTACTTTTAAACCAGTATATCTACCTCTTCCTATTTCCAGATCATGAGCACTAATACGAAATTTAGTTAAAACTCTCCTCTGATTATAATTTCCCCATTATAAGTATTTTTCAAAATTTAAGATAGATTTAAAAAGTCCATATGTTCTCAATTTATTTCCCTGCCCTGTTTTCACATTATCATGAAATAGTTCTTGATGCCTAATACAATCATATTTAGATCTAAATTTCTTTAATATATATTTCTTCACATTGATTTTAGAATTAAACAGATTGTTTATATTAACATTAATATATATAAATAAAGCCTCAATGCATCCTACCCATGAATTTTTATTGTCAATAAATAGAGACTTTGACGCAGAAAATGCTTCATATAATAGACCATCACTTTTCAACAGTCTTAAGTAATAATTTATCATATTTAAGGAAATATCTAAATAGAATGGGTATCGACCGAGTTCGCCCATAACTGCTATATTGGATGACCGTTTACCAACTTCAAGTATAAATTTACAAAATTTTCCATGAACATTTTCTACTACAATATTTTTACACAATTTTTGTCTCGCCTGCTTCGAAAGTCGCTGAAAGCGAGACATAGGTATAGCAATCTGGCGGCGGCGGCGTAAACTTTTTTCTAAAACCTTCATAACTTTTCAAGGGTAATACATACAAACATCATCTTTGGTCCACAGCACCACCAAGTGATGACCTTTCCAGCAGCATTTATTTTGGATGACCTTGACCTTGTTTTCATGGTTCAATAAGCACATAAACATTGCGACATAGTTTCACATTCAAGTCCTTTTCTCAGGAACTATAATACCTAGACTTGTCATATTTGGTCTATAGTGAGATCTATATGGGTACACGGCAGTCTGACACCTGTCGAGTTGCCTTGACCTCAATTGCATGGTTCAGTGAACTTAGAAATTCTGCGACATAGTTTCACATTCAAGTCCTTTTCTCAGTAACTGTTACACCTAGACCCGTCATATTTTGTTTGTAGGGAGATCTATATGGGTACACGCCAGTCTGACAGTCTGTCATGTTTCTTTGACCTCAATTTCATGGTTCAGTGACTTTGCTAAATTTTTACATTCAAGTCTATTTCTCAGCAACTGTAGCCTCTAGACTCACAATATTTGTCCTATAGCAAGATTTATTTGGGTNTTTGGAATTTCCCCTTTCCTCATTTTTGCTTCAGTATTCATTTGCCGGTGTATTTTATCTATGTCTATTACATGTATGATATAGTATATGCAGTACAGTCATGGAAAAACCAGCCCATAGAGCTAGTATATACATATTCATATATGGACCTGTTTAATTCTAGCCCGAACTCAATTTTTACTAGCCCTAGCATAAGTTTTTATGTTTAAATAGAAAAATTTTAACTAGCCCTGGGCTAATGTAGAAAATTCTACTTCTACTCAGTGGCGGATCAAGGGTGAGGGGCATTGTGGCCCAGGCTCCCTTAGATTCGAAAATATATAAAATTCCTCGGGAGGTTTAAGAAAATTGTGTTCCAGAACCCCCTCCCCTTATAGAAAAAATCATGGGTTGCCCCCCTCCCCTTTTTGCATAAGCATAGGGTTAGTCAAGTGGCTAATGGTACAGACTGCAGGGATTACCACTTCAAATGAAATCGGACAAGTAAAATTTAGAACTACTACATGTAGTACCTGCCCACAGGCAGAGCTAGACAATTGATAAATTCATATAAAATAGGATTTATACAAGTAACAATTCAGTTCAGACAAGGATGGACAAATCTAAATTAAAAGTTAATGTAGAGGCCTGTCACAGCAAAATACTGAACATAGGGACGTAGACATTCCGGCCTTATGACAAATCCGTCCCTGTACTTTCTGGCCTCGTTCCAATCCGGCCCTGTCTTGAAAGTCGATCCAGCCTTACGATAATTTATGTATTACTGTTGTTTTTTTGTGAAATTTTTTTTTATAAGAAGTTTAATTTGTTTTTGCCATAAGAAAAATTCAACTTCATATACCATATACCTTGGAAGATGGAAAGCATGCTAATGTCCTTAAGTTTATAGTGTTATATTTAGCATGTTTGTGTATTGTGACTTTTAACAATACAGGGACGGATAGACCAAGGCCGGATTTTCATTAGGCTGGACTGACATAGGGCCAGACAGCTGTAAGGCCGGATGATCTAGAAATCAAACCAGGAAGGGATTTCCATGGAGTGAACGACATGTCCATTCTCAAATTATCTCCCTTTAATCCTTAACGACAACACTTTCTTTTTGGATGATGCATATATACATCTTCGGATTACATCCATTTATTTTTTTCCATAAAGTATAATCAAAGCCCTAACTTTTCACAAAAGATTGTATCCGCCCTCGGCCGTTTGGCTCCACAGGAATTTTTTTTCAATTTCATACGATTAGTTTCGTTCCACCCCCTCCAGCCCTTTGAAGATCAATTTGACATAGTTCTCGTACAGTGACAGTCCCTAAAGTACCAAGTAAGGCGACAAAGGTGTATATGTAACGATTCAACTACTTCTTAGTTCTTTAATTGCAAGTTGGCTAGCTAAATTCAACAATTTACACACCTGTCTTACCGAAAGCGTCCTGGAAAAAATGGCGGCCTTAAAAATTGTCTATCTAATTTGCATGTTTAGAAGGGAGATAATTTCACAAAATGACTTTTCGGACTGAACAGTGTTTTATTTTTTCATTTGTAAAATAGAACTCATTTAATATGAAGTGCAAAAACTTAACTTGAAAATTTGAAAGGTTTTCCATAGAAATGATAGGGAAAATTACTTATGTGTGAATACCCTTTCAAGTCTTATATATTTTGTTCATACTTTGCATTTGTTTTTCAAAACCATAGTGTTTACATGTAAGAAATAGAAATAAAGGTTCTTCATTGAAACAAGAGAAATTTATTGTGAATGTTAATTTCTTGAGTGATACTGGCATTCTATATGAAATTCTTAGACATGTATCAAGTTATCTCCCTTGCATATAATTTTAGTTTTCCTGTTAAATCTGAGTATCAGATGTACAGCTTAATTGTGCTTATTAGTGAATTTTTCAAATGAAAATTTTGTGAAAATGATAAGGAACATAGAATTTCAATAATTTGGAACTTTTTTATATGCTTATTATTTTTTTTTCACTTTCTGAATGTATGAAATCTAAATAAAAAAAAATTTTGACAAACATTGCAAAATAATTTCCAGATATGTGTTTAAATTATGGAATCTGTTTCGTTAATGATTAAATGTTTAACATTTAAAATAAATGGTATTTTGAATGGATTTGTTGTGAGATTTCACTCATTCTCCCACTTGTAACTCTGATATGCAAATATTACAATCTACCTGTTGGGCAAAAGAAAACCACCAAGGATGGTTAGTCTGTTTGTAAAAACCTAAAACAAATTGTCCTCCGCCTACCAAAACCGTTTCAATAACAATATGATCAAAATAAGTGAAAACTCTTTACAACAATGAAGTTTTATTGTATACGTTGAACTTTTGACCTGAATCATGGTCAGCTTTGGCCATTCCTTAGTCCTACTTTGATTTTTGTCTTCCTTAAATCCAAACAAAAAATTGTGAAAACCACAAAAATGTTGATAATTTTACTTAACCGGAAAATTAAACGCTCATCATGATTTATACACATCGGCGTTGTTGAATTGAAAAGCATTATATATGGAGCTTTAAATTAGAAAATTGAAATACTGTATCACTACAGCCAAAAATATATTATTATCACAATTGGAGATCAAGCATTGTAAAATTACTTATTTTGGAAAGAATGATTGATTTCCCTTCTTAGGTATACCCATAGTAGACTGAGAGGAGTCTTGTTTGTGTAAATAAGGCAAAATAAAAAAAAATACATTAGCTTCTCAGGCCCCTGCCTCATCTCTTTTCTGGGAACTAATTAAACTTTTTTATTCAAGTTTCAAATAAAAAAAAAAATGAAAATCACCTGCCTCATCACTTTTTTGGCATTTCAGTAATGTAAAAAGACGCCTCCTCATGATTCTGAACAAATAAAAATAAAATCTTCTCCCTCCCTGCCTCATCATTTTTTCAGAAAAATGGTCTGAGAATCTAATCATTATTTTTGTATGGCCTAAACAATAATTTTAATTTGCACCAGACAGATTGTGTCCTAATCTAAAAAGCATGGGGTACATTAACCACTCCTTTAACATTTCATTGTACCGTTGCTTTGAAAATCAAGGATTGTGTCCACTTGTTTATAATAGATGTTTGACTTAATACTTTCTTAATGTGTTAATCTGAAAATATCAAAATTGCACATCTTTTCTTTTCCAAACATATCCAAATAAATGCTGTTAGACCAGAGGTCGTGAAAGGTATTTCCCAGCCTAGTACTAGTATGACATGAAAAATTTATCTTGCATTTTATAGAAATTTACAGTTTTTATCAAAATTCTAATCCTTTAAAAATACTTAGGCTTCATTTTGTATACACTGTGAAAGTACTAATGTTTGTTTAATTTTCGTGGATTTCGTGGTTCGCTTAAACCACGAAATTAAGTTTCCAGCGAAATGCATTTTTTACACAAAGTTTTAATGTATGGAATTTGAAACCACGAATTTAAGTACCAACAAAATAGTGATATTTATGAAAACCACGAAAATTGGTGTCCACGAATAAAAGCACTTTCACAGTTACAGACATTGGGTGTCGTTGGCACTGGAAGGGCACCTTTTCAATATTTTTGGTAATGAATACTTCTTTCTAAATATTTCTGGATTATGGCTTTCCATATGCTGCTGGTGAGAGGTTACTCCTTGAAACACGTGTACAGCATAACAAAATTTACTGTTTATTATGCACCTCGAGTATTTTTATACCCCCCGCAAACGAAGTTTGGGGGGTATATAGGAATCACCATGTCTGTCCGTCTGTCCGTCCGTCCCCTTTCGTGTCCAGAGCAGAACTTTTGTACCGTAGCACCTAGGATTATCAAACTTGGTGTGTGGATGCATCATGGGAAGACGATATGTTGTGTACCAAATTTAGGTCACTGTGACCTTGACTTTGACCTTTATGATAGTAAAACCGTGTCCAGAGCAGACCTTTTGTACCTTAGCACCTAGGATTATCAAACTTGGTGTGTGGATGCATCATGGGAAGACGATGTGTCACGTACCAAATTTAGGTCACTGTGACCTTGACTTTGACCTTTGACCTTAATGATAGTAAATCCTTGCTCATTTTGTGCCGAAAGCTTGGTTAAATAAGGTTTGTATCCACCGAATTATATATTATTTAATGTATTACCCTTTAAATGAAGTACATGTACCAGATATGAATTGATTGGAATAATTTCAGTGCTGACAGGCTTTATTTCTGTTAGATTTACTTTCCAATTACCATGTTGCTAAAGGTCAAATTTCAAAATGACATGCCATGGTACTCAAATGCAGTTGCGGGGGGTATTAGTCTGGCTTTGCCGACAGCTCTAGTTGTATTTCTAATGTATTTTATTGTACTGTATGTTTTTTTGCAGGGTATTAATTTTTGCGCTATTCAAGGTTCACACGATAAGAGCGAAAATTTATACCCGCGAACATTCAACTGTAATCTTACATAATAATGAACGTAATGACTTTAACTCAAATCGGTGAATACAAATCTAAGACTGAAAACCATGAAAATTTTATACCACGAATCAAATCAAAAACAGTAATAACATTTTTGCATGTATGTTATGTTTTCTCATTTTGGCCATAATAAAGTATTTTTGTATATTACAGAATGTGACGTACTACTCATACAGAGGACGATTTTCCGAGTCCACAACACTTGTGACAGTACGGAAGGGCAGTATTGTACCACGAGGAAAACAAACATGGCAGAGAGAATTAATAAGCATTCCTACAACCCCACCATCACACCTTCGGGGATGTAAAATTATTGATGTTCAGTACAGTATAGAGGTAAGGGAGATAACACCACCATCACACCTTAGGGGATGTAAAATTATTGTTCAGTACAGTATAGCGGTAAGGGACTTTACTCCACCATCACACCTTAGGGGATGTAAAATTATTGATGTTCAGTACAGAATAGCGGTAAGGGACTTAACTCCACCATCACACCTTTGGGGATGTAAAATTATTGTTCAGTACAGTTTAGCGGTAAGGGACTTAACTCCACCATCGATGTAAAATTATTGTTCAGTACAGTATAGAGGTAAGGGAGATAACTCCGGTATCATACCTTCGGGGATGTAAAATTATTGATGTTCAGTATAGTATAGAGGTAAGGGACTTAACTCCACCATCACACCTAAGGGGATGTAAAATTATTGATGTTCAGTACAGTATATAGGTAAGGGAGATAACTCCGGCATCATACCTTCGGGGATGTAAAATTATTGATGTTCAGTATAGTATAGAGGTAAGGGAGATAACTCCACCATCACACCTTTGGGGATGTAAAATTATTGTTCAGTACAGTATAGTAAAGAGGTAAGGGAGATAACTCCACTATCACACCTTAGGGGATGCAAAAATTATTGATGTTCAGTATAGTATAGAGGTAAGGGACATAACTCATCCATCACACCTTCGGGGATGTAAAATTATTGATGTTCAGTATAGTATAGAGGTAAGGGAGATAACTCAACCATCACACCTTCGGGGATGTAAAATTATCAATGTTTAGTATAGTAGAGACGTATGGTATTTCAAAAAAGGGACATAACTGCACCATCACATAGAAGGGGAGAAAACACCATCAAGTGTAAGGGGAGATATCTAAGGATTTGTTGAAGATTTCGTCTCCCATTGCCTCCAAAGTTAAATTGCACATGTTTCTGCATTGATAGTGTTCAAACAAAATGACACATGTCTCATCTGAAAGACACATCTTTCGGTAAACCCTCATGAAAAAATCAACCGACCTTAACTGTAATTAATATAAAAAAAAAACTGGTTCCCGGAAGGTCACAACCTAGGGATAGGTACTTCCTGTCTGTGTTTTCACGGGAAAAATACC
>MJUU01020665.1:149281-160555 GCA_002080025.1 Modiolus philippinarum
CTGTTCATTTACCCCTCCTGGCTCTGTTATCACATCATCCCTCCTTAATAATACCTGACATCCCCCTCCTCTCATCATACCTTGATCATTTGTCACCTGTTGTTCCCCCAGCTCTAATCTAAGGTTATCTATCTGTTCATTTACCCCTCCTGGCTCTGTTATCACATCATCCCTCCTTAATAATACCTGACATCCCCCTCCTCTCATCATACCTTGATCATTTGTCACCTGTTGTTTCCCCAGCTCTAATTTAAGGTTATCTATCTGTTCATTTACCCCTCCTGGCTCTGTTATCCCTTCATCCCTCATTAATAATACCTGACATCCCCCTCCTCTCATCATACCTTGATCATTTGACACTTGTTGTTTCCCCAGCTCTAATTTAAGGTTATCTATCTGTTCATTTACCCCTCCTGGCTCTGTTATCACTTCATCCCTCCTTAATAATAACTGACATCCCCTTCCCTCATCATATCTTGATCATTTGTCACCTGTTGTTTCCCCAGCTCTAATTTAAAGTTATCTATCTGTTCATTTACCCCTCCTGGCTCTGTTATCACTTCATCCCTCCTTAATAATACCTGACATCCCCTTCCCTCATCATACCTTGATCATTTGTCACCTGTTGTTTCCCAAGCTCTAATTTAAGGTTATCTATCTGTTCATTTACCCCTCCTGGCTCTGTTATCATTTCATCCCTCATTAATAATACCTGACATCCCCATCCTCTCATCATACCTTGATCATTTGTCACCTGTTGTTTTCCAAGCTCTAACTTAAGGTTATCTATCTGTTCATTTACCACTCCTGGCTCTGTTATCACTTCATCCCTCCTTAATAATACCTGACATCCCCCTCCTCTCATCATACCTTGATCATTTGTCACTTGTTGTTTCCCAGCTCTAATTTAAGGTTATTTATCTGTTCATTTACCCCTCCTGGCCCTGTTATCACTTCATCCCTCGTTAATTATACCTGACATCCCCCTCCTCTCATCATACCTTGATCATTTGTCACCTGTTGTTTCCCAAGCTCTAACTTAAGGTTATCTATCTGTTCATTTGCATCTTCCAAATCTATATTCATTTGGTCTACATCTTCTGTAAGTTTTTTACATTGCTGAAATTACAAAAAAGGTACTGAGTTTAAAATATATCCATAATACAGATTTAAATAACCGTTAATCACCACATATACCATTCATGTTGAAATGTTCAGAAGGTAATATAAATGATTTATGGTCAGAACAAATGCCAACATCAAGAAAAAAAAGTTATTTTAAAAGTAGAGAAAGTGTCTGTAAGACATGAATGCCCCTCCAAAAGATTTATCACAGAGGATAACCTCATATCAAAATGTAGGTCAAAACAACTTAATGTCATTAATTTGGGCAGTACTCATCAAGGCAATTAATTTGATGAAATATCATTGTTCCATAATGTGTAGTTGTTAAGAAATGGACTTAAAGCAAACTTTAACCAAATTCACCGAAGTGTAAAATGTAGGTCAAAGCCACCTTATTGTCAATGATTTGGGTATTACTTGTCAAGGTGATAACTTGGATGAAATATCATTGTCCTAAAATGTGAAGTTGTTGATAAATGGACTAAAATGCAAAACTTAAAGTCACTGAAGAGTAAAATGTAGGTCAAAGCCACCTTATTTTTGATGATTTTTGATGATTTGGGTAGTGCTCATCAAGGCAATTAACTTGATGAAATATCATTGTCCTATAATGTATAGTTATTGAGAAATGGACTTTAATGCAAAACTTAACCAAAGTCACTGAAGCGTAAAATATAGGTGAACGCCACCTAATTGTCAATGATTTGGGTAGTACTCATCAAAGCAATTAATTTGATGAAATATCTTTCTCCTTTAATGTTTAGTTGTTGAGAAATGGACTTAAACATAAAACTGAACCAGAGTCACTTGAGCATGAAATATAGACTTCTTAGTGAACTTTATAGTACTACACACATGTATATAGATCTACCTACTGACCTATTATCATTGTTCTACCTCTTACAGTTTCTGAGAAATGGACTTAAACACAAAACTTAACCGTACGGACAGACTGACGGAAGGACAGACAAGGGTAACACTATATGCCCCTTCCAGATTCATGGGCGGGGCATAAATATGCTTTAAGAGTGATTTAGAGGAATTGCATAAGAATGGATGTTACCTAATTGAATTTTAATGATAATCTAAGATTTTACTGTTTTTCCTCAACTTAATTCAGCCAAATATGAAATTTATCATCTCCAATCAAAAAATATGACAACTTATTTTATTAATGGTAGAGTTGGTTATAAGAACAAGTGTAGACAAAGAAATGTCTCACCTGAATGAGTACCTTGTGGTTGTTTATATGTTGTGTTGTCATGTTGTCCCTATGTTGGACATTAGAAGACAGTTTAAGAGTACTTTGCCTGATATTTTTATGTTTGTTGACAACTTTGCACCAATTTCAATAAGAAACACAGATGCAGCATCATTCAACCTCTAGCATGTGAACTCCACTTAAGCTAGGAGCTGTCTTGAAATTTCTATGAGGTATGAGTGTTTGCTCATTGTGGAAGGGTCATGGTGACTTCAAGAGGAAGAACAACAATAAAAGCGTTGTTCTATTTGTTGAATCTTTCCATGTACACTTTCATTGTGCCTATATTTACCAACATATGATAAACCATTGAAAGATATTTAATGACTTTCAAATAAGTCTTTAGATATTACATTTGCATACAAATAGAATTAATGAATCTGGATGAAATCAAATAACTACCTTAACCAAAAAATACCTCAAGCCCCCTGTCTATCAATTTACCTGTGACTTTTCTTGTAAATCTCTCTCTAGCTCTTCAATAGTTTCCCTCAGGCTTTTTATTTCTTCATCTTCTATAACAGTAAAAAAGACAAAACTTATAATAGTTCGCATTTCAGCATGTTACAGTGTAAATATATCCATCACAAATGTCAAATATGTATATGTTATCTGGATTTTGACATCTGTATATCGTAAAATATCATCCCGTGTGCCAGAATATGAAGCACAGGGGCGAGCGAGTGCAGCGAACGAGCCCAAAGCTTCATATTCTGGCAAGCGGGATGATATTTTACAATATTCCAGCTTTCAAAATTATCGTCTATTATTTCTTATTTTATATAATAGTCTATTAGGTTTTCCGTCAAATTCTCCCAAGGTTTTGCGGGAAATGAGGTTCATTCATCTTTTACAAATGGGAAATGTTTTGTAGTTTTATTATGACTTCACAATATTTTTTGACAGGCTAACGTTATAAAATTTAGACTGAAATTTTTTCATCGAACCATGTTAACAAATCGTTTTTTTTCATTGCAGAACCTCTCATTATTTACATTCGTCTTCCAGTTCCTAGGCACTTTTATGACCTCACAATGTAAGCAAAATGGTGGCTCTGCTGAAGTTATGATCGACCTAGTTTCCATATTTTTTTGAACTTCTCGTTTTTAGTTTTGTGTATTGGTGCCGGTAATTTGTTTACAAAATTGAAAATGGAAAATATAGCAGATTCTTAATCCAATTAAGATTTTTTTCTTGCAAAAGGGATAATAAGGATATTGCTTGCTAAACATTGGGAGAATTGCCTTGATAACACCAGGTCAACCTCTTGATAAGTTCGGGTCAACCGGATATGGCTTTTGTGGAAGAGCTCTGCAGGCTGAGATAGGTGGAGGGAAGGACGATAAATGAAGATACTACTACTAAAATACACAAGATGAATTTACAATTGAATTACCTAAGGGCTATTCCAGAAAAATTTATCATCATGATGTTGACTAATGGTAGAAATAATATTTTTTCCTTATATTTTTCCTAATATTTTTTGGGGTCTAAAATATATGGCGTTCCCCCCTGGATGGTAGATTTAAATGAAATAGCCCTAACAAATACATATGATTCTACATTAAAATACACATTGATTTTACAACTGAAATAAACAATGATTTTACAACTGTTCTTGCTTTAGTAGGAAGGTAAAGTAAGTGAGAACTGTCAAACAGTCCAGATTAATCTATCACATAAGTATGGTAAAGGAAAGAAAACTGGAGACATACATTCAGATGAACACTGACCCAATTTAAAACCATGGCTGAAATCAGGTACACCAGCAGAGTAAGCATCTCCTGCTTTTTAAGACACCAGTTGTGTTGATAATGTCATCTCTGGTAGTAAAGTCAAATCCAATAGAGGAAATGTCAAACTTAACCTTATTAAGGGAAAGATATGTTTTCATCTGAGAAACAGATATCCCATAAAGGTCCCACAAGATCATGACTGTAAAACTTCAGTAGTGATGACTTCCAGTTATGAGTAACATAAAACTTTGGAGTTTTTGTTATAAATATTTTGAAATTAAAAGGGCAACATAGAACTATCATNACACCAGCTGTGTTGATAATGTCATCTCTGGTAGTAAAGTCAAATCCAATAGAGGAAATGTCAAACTTAACCTTATTAAGGGAAAGATATGTTTTCATCTGAGAAACAGATACTGTGAAAGTACTATTGTTCGTGGGGTTCCAATTTTCGTGGATTTCGTGCTTCTCTTCAACCACGAAATTAAGTTCCCAAAGAAATGCATTATTCCATAGAGTTTTAATGCATAGATTTCGAAGCAACGAATTTAAGAACCCACGAAATAGTGATATTTGCGAAATCCACGAAAATTGGTGTCAACGAATAAAAGTACTTCCACAGTATCCCATAAAGGTCCCACAAGATCATGACCGTAAAACTTCAGTAGTGATGACTTCCAGTTATGAGTAACATAAAACTTTGGAGTTTTTGTTATAAATATTTTGAAATTAAAAGGGCAACATAGAACTATCATTTAAGTCTAAAATAAAGTGAATCTACTCACTTACCAATAACTACACATTGATAGAAGCATCTAAAAAATTCCTGAATTATCATATTATGACCAACAATCCTACAGCATTTAAAAGCAATTCATCAAGTGGTTACAGAGGAGTTGCACTACATAGATGATATGTTGGTTGTTTAGCAAAAAAGACAAAGTCAAATAACCTCAACAAAAACTGTGTCATCAGTATGGCAATAAGCATAGAAATCCAAACATCATCAGCAACACACATATAATATGTGAAAGTAATCTATCATGCTGTTTTAGGGGAGTTGCGCTAACAAGATGTACCTTTAAGGTTTAGTGGAAAAACAGTCAAAGTCCAACAACTCCTACAATAATTGTCTGATCATTAGAACAATGAACTATGCACACTGTCACATCATGGCCAACAATCATACCAAACATGAAAGCAATTAGTCATGCCCTTGCACAGGAGTTGCACTAACAAGAGCAGGGCTGACAGACTAACTGACTGACAGGTGGGATGAGAGACTGACTGAATGAAAGACATGCAGAAAAAAAACATTTGGCCTTTGCATGGGGCATAAAAAGTTAACAGCATACTTTGTATTGTAGCAGATGTATGTCTTTCTGTCCATGTCTCTGAATCCTGCTTCAGCTGGGCTACCACTCTATCTCTTTCTTCTGTAACTCTTTCTAATTCTCTTCTTAAAACTGTTGAACTGATAAGATGAAGAAAATACTTTGACAACTATAATTCAATGGTCTAAATTCATTGAGAAAAATATTTGTGTAGATAAAAAATAATAGTGGCAATCAATATTTTTTTTCCACTATCTTTCTTGGTCTTGCATGGCATATTAGTTGGGGAACCATAAATTTGGGGTTGTCCTAATAGCCATAAAATAGTTGAATACTATCGTGATAGTATTCATCTATTCTAGGCTATTAGGACAATACCAAATTTATCATGGATTAAAATCAAAGAATCCTTAATAAATTTAGGAAGAAACAGTGCAATAACAATACAGGACTTTTTACATGTCACGGTGCAGTAGAGTAAAAGATTTGCTGTGTTTGTATATGTGGCTATGACTTCAAGACAATTATGGGTATAATGATACATAATGATGCAAGCATTTGTCAGGACAGTACCCGCGTGTATTGTCTTCATGTTTTATGTACTTCATTGTATAGGTACTCGTCTTGATAAGTTGGACCTTTTTCTCGTTTTATTTTACTGTGAGTCGTTTTGTGTATTTATTTTTTAGCCATTCACCACACATAGGGGCGAGGTTGGATCCAAGAAAACGAGTTTAGTCCCACCACAATTTTTGCGCCTGTCCCAAGTCAGGAATATGTTGGTCATTGGCTTGTCCTTGTCTTCATATAAAATTTTAGTTTCTTGATATATGGGTAATTGGATGTGGTTTGTTTCCATTGATTTATTCACTTTTTCACTTTTTAGGGGCCATTTAGGGCTTGCTATATGGTGTGAGGTTCCTTACTGTGTTGAAAACCATATGGTGACCCCTAGATGTTTGTTTTGGGTCGTTTTAACCTGGATATGGGATGTTGTCTCCTTGACTTTTATCCCATTTCCTTTCTTTTTTATATGTACTTGTAATATTTATGATACATGAAAAGATTCCATGTGTGAGAGATGTATGCTTGCTATACATTTCAGTTGTGGTGTACTTGTTCTTGAGAGAATTTTTCATATGCATACACCATCATACTTTCAAATTTTGGCATTTTATATTTTTTGTAATTTTAAAATGTTATTCTGACCACTTGTTTATTGTGCCCACATCTCATGACTTTATCATGCCAAGTTTTTGTACTATTGACTCAATGAGCGCCCTGTGGTTGTTTATATGTTGTGATTGTCTAATGTTTGTCTTCTTGTCAGGCAACAGATGACAGCTATTGTATGAACACTTTGCCAGTTAATTTATGTTTGTTGAGGATCCAGCATCCATGATGTTGAATAACATGGAGGCAGCATTGCTCGACATCTAGCAATGAATTCTGTGAATTCTGCTCAAAATGGTGCTAGGGGTTGTTTTGAACTTACTATGAGGTATGAGCAAAGCTCATTGTTGAAGGCCTTAAGGTAACTTCAAGATGAAGAACAATAAAAGATTAATTGCATTGCATGATTTTACTACGTATTTATGTCTCATGTACATTTACTTCATATCCATTCCCTATTTATTATAGAGCATAAAATTTGATAGCATTCAACAGAATACAAACTTGAAATGGCTACCAAAATGTGGCATCAAGGATAATTCATAGTTACTGTAAAGCTCTGTGTTCTGTTTTCAGAACATGTGGTACTTATAATTGGCTATAGCAACAATACCAGTAATAAATGTTAGAAATGGTCTTCCATACAAAACTTACTCTTCTTCATCGTCTATTTGTTGTACTGTTGTTACCATGGAAACCTTCTGTAATTGTGACATCGCTTTCTTCCTGGCAAACAAACCTAAAGACAACCAGATTTCTATGACATTTCAAATCGGTATACTGTAATTGTACTTATTTTCGCGAATTTCGCAGTCAACACTTTCCTGCGAAAATCATTACACGCAAATACGTGTAAATATGCATAATTAGTAATATAAAGCATAAGTCTAACTACGATACTGCGAAATTAAATACCCACGAACTTGTATGCAGACGGAAATCCGCAAAAAAAGGTACAATTACAGTATACATACATTGTATTTTTCTCAAAACAGAAAACTGACATTATGGACAATTTTAGGAAGTCTTACAATGACTAACACATACAGAACATCAACCTGTACAAGTATAATTAACATATATAAGGATTTTTTTTCATATGTATTTAGCTTTGGCTGTGTTCATGGTTGATAACCTGTCACAAAATTTGGGATGGGTGTAAATTTCACTGTCCTTTAAATTAGACTGGTTCCCTCCCCTTGCTCGGTTTGTCAAGTCTTGCTTGATGAAGTGAGCAAGGGGAGAGAACCAATCTATCCTTTGAATACATTGGATAAAACGGCAAAACACAAATTATAACAAAAATTTCAATATTACCCAATCACACAGACATGCAAAACATATTCAGTCTGACAATTAGTGTTTATATACTAGTATAAAATCACCATTTTTTCAAAAAACTATTTTGAGCAATTTCTTATCCAAATCCAATAAAATTTAACTGTTAATAACAAAATTTCGTTCATGTTTTATGGATAATTTTAGTATACAAATTCATTTAAAGCAGTCAATTTAATATTTGTTGTAGAAAATCTTTATAAATCTAAAATGACACCTAAGAAAATTATTATTAACTGAAGATAAACAAAGACACTTGATGTACTTTGTTTAATGTCACAATTTTTTTTTAGAAAATTTGATATAAAGTTTTTTATATTTTATTCTTGAACAAAAAATCAGTTATTTAAAATCTATAAAGTCTATTTATCACTGAATTTTGTTTGCTTATCACATACATATTTCTTTTCAAGATATTTTTTCGAAATATAGTATTTTTGGTTCAGGCCTTAATAAAAAGAATCCTAGATTAAACATTTTTTGGGATAAATTCAAGAAATGATTATTTAAAATTGATTAGAAAGTCCCCTGGTGTCAGCTTGTGATGATCTCGCTCACCTTTTCCAAGGTAACATATGTAGACCATGCCAATTATCTCTGTTGTAGTTTTAAATCTAATTACCTGTATTTCACAAGTCACTCCCCCTATTCACAATAACAAACAAATCATATATGTTGGTAATTATTTTATCATAGGGTGGTGACTATCTGAGAATAATTGCCCAATTTAAAATTGTAGGATTTATTTTTTAACCCCTACTAGAATGATCAACACATTTTTAAAAGTGGCAAACATTAAAATCATGATTAAATCTGTTGCATGTCGGGTTTTCTTCACAAATCACATCTGCTGTCAATTTCTGTGTTGTAACATACATTGTAATTAGAAAATATCTATGTCGATTTCAAATTATCATTTGATTGACAAGTACAAACTATGAAATACAACATATACATTTGTATTTAATAGGGAAACAAAATAGACCACATCTTAATTTCATATTTTGTGGAAAAAGGGAGAAAAAATTTAACAAAACTGTTGATCAAATGTGAAATTTGCAGTTCTTTTTGGAAGAAAACTGTTTAAATCTATGAAAAAATTTAAATCAATAAATACAAGGTGAATTTATTTGACAATATGGAAGAAAATATGTTGAAAGAAGAACTTGCACAAAATGATAACTTTGACAGAAATGTTTGCGACAGGATTTACGGAGATTGTCCTCATGTTCCAAAGATTAGGGGAGTAGCTAAAAATGTGACGACACAAATGAGAATATGGACAAATCAACTCATCCGTCTAAAAGCAAGGTCTGAAAAAATACGGGAAAAGGATGCTGAACTAAAACAAAGGTATAAACAATTAAGACTAGAAGCAAAACGTATTCTGACATCAACAGAGAGAGATTTTGAAAATTGTGATGCATCTCCGGCAAAACGTGCTAGACTAGAAGAAGTGACTGCAAAACTAAGAAGTTGTCAAATTCTGACGTCGACTGAGAAAGAAGATATTGAAAATTGTGATGCATCTCCAGCAAAACGTGCTAAAATAGAAGACGTGACTGCAAAACTGGAAAATTGTAAAATTCACAACAGAAAGTCAAAAACAACATCAAGAGTGCAAAGAAATAACATATTTTCATATTCTAAGTCAAGGAAATTGTTTGATAAGTATACGACACAGGATTTTATGTTGAAAGACATTAAAAATAATGTAAGTTTGGACGTT
Source organism: Modiolus philippinarum (assembly GCA_002080025.1). Classification (NCBI taxonomy): domain Eukaryota; kingdom Metazoa; phylum Mollusca; class Bivalvia; order Mytilida; family Modiolidae; genus Modiolus; species Modiolus philippinarum. Next base: position 158,978 of record MJUU01020665.1, read on the forward strand.
TCTGGCTCAGACTTTCTGTTTACATTTCTAAAGAATGGTAAAAAATGTACATTTTGTTAAAACATTTTTTTTTCTTGTGGTGATCATGCTATCATAGTGTTAAATTGTTATTGTTGAATATTAAAATTACAAAATATAATAATTTGAATTAATTTTTGATAAATATTTTTAGTATATTACCAACACAGAAGTTCTGTCTTGAATTTTCTGTTAAACCTTATAACTGTAAACATGGTTATTTTTGCAGGGGTTAATTTCGCTAAGTGTCATACCCGAAGCTTTCATGTGGTTATAATATTCATGGATCTTCGAAATTAAATTATAAAATATTTGTTATTAAGGAGGTTTGCTCCTCATGCTTTGGGATTTCTATCAGATTTTCGGAATTTTCTGGTTTTATCCATTTAAAAGCATTGTAATTTTTTGCCCATGGACCCCCTTATTTTTCCCCATAGCTTCATTTAAAACATCTTTATAACCATTCTGTAAAAAATTCATTAGATTTTATTTATTCTGTCACATATATTCGTGATCAAACTTTGCTAATGTTATTCCTACGAAAAATCCGAGGAGTTCAGTTACCCGCCAAATTTTCAATCACTTAAATCTCAAAAAACGAGATCATGAACATATCAATTTTTTTCGCTTTAATTACTTCTTTTTTAATTTTCTAACAAAAAATCACAATTTTTTGAAATCCTATTTATTTTCAAATAGAGTAGCGAACCCCCTTAAAAGTATTTGCATGGGGGTTATATTCGTGTAGAATTCCCAAACGCGAAATAAGCAAAAATTATCCCCACACGAAAATTTCCATGATTACAGTAATCAAGGCTTCAAAAAATTCCGTCTCATACAATCATTCAGAAAGTTCTTCATAGATATCAGTCCCTTGTTGAAAACTTTAAAGTTAAGGCTTTGATTATGATTCAAGATTCCTTTTTTAAATACTGAAATGATCATTTCTTTTTACTGTCTATGATCTTTCAATAGCAATTGCTTTTGAGTTGCTACTGGACACTTTTGCAATCAGGAAGGGAAGGTTTAACCCATCATTTCTTTTGAAATGCCTGTACCAAGTCTGGACCATTGCAACAATTTTCCAGTGGTCTTCAATCTGCTTAGTCTTTTTGCCCCTTGGACTTTGGATCTTGGCAATTCCATACAGAAGATTTGTTATACCCCCTTTTCTATCAGTGAAGAATCTATACCTAATGATAGTAAGACTTTAAGATACGGCATAACAATAAATCTACCTCCACAATATGACTTTTATCTCATGCAAAAGAGTTTGTTCAAGACATGGGTACACTCTATATTTCCTTATGGTATGGCAATGTTGTATGTCAGAGAATGTCTTTCATTATGATTTTGTAAAAGAAATATATATATATGAACCATTGTTTTTTGGCCAATCAGTTATATTTCAGCAATATCTGCACTGAAGAAACATACAGTACACACATAGTGTTTCAGTTACAAAACACCCAGGTAAGACACGAGTGAAAACACTGACAATTGCTGGTGAAATGTCAGTGTTTACACTGACATTTATGACTTGCCAATATATTTCTATGT
>MJUU01020665.1:181056-191602 GCA_002080025.1 Modiolus philippinarum
AAATATACATCGGATATTAAATTCAAGTGATCGCTGATACATCTACTTCTGCTTAATACCTTCATGTTTTGTCATACATTGATGAAGATGGATTATAAAGCTATATGTGGCAAAAATTGTAATTCCTATTTGTGAACGTTCTCTTACTTAGCAGCATTGTATAAGTACCTTTGCAGCATATGGAATATTCATTTCACAGTTAATTCATTACCTTTGTCCCTTCAGAATTCTAAAGCAATTACCATGACAACAGGACAACATAGAAATTTACGGCATGTTCATCACATAAATGAGAATGGACATTTTTAGCTGGATATTTACATCTTCACAGATTTTGACTTAACCATGGATACACTTATGGTATAACAGGTGCTGTACAGGAAGGCAGGATATGATAACCCTTGGCAGCACCTGATATACCTCTTTGTTTTAAATGACAGTTCAAAGTTTTGAATGTCCTGCTGATTTTGGTATTTTTTGCTGACATGTTCTGTCTTTGTACTTAAGTTTTCTGTTTTTATCTTGTTTTTGCCACGCCTCTGGACTTTCATTCATATAATTAACATAACTTTTCTTCCTTTCAGTATGCTAGTGCCATAATTTTATAATGCTGGATGAAATATGACATCCCTTACATTTATGGATGACCAGGAAGTTAGTCATGCTTTTCCATACTCTCGAAGTGACAGTTAACATGATATCAGAAATGGCCATACAGCTCATTAAAATTAATTGCAGTTGGAGTTAACATATGTGTTATGGTCTCATGTTCATTTACTCCCCATCCTTTTGTAAAACATGTATTATATAAATCAGATACATGAAAGGAATCAGAAAGGTCCTTTTTTGTCAGTCATGACAGAAATTCTTATTTTTTTTAATTTATACATGTACACTTTTCCATTTAACATGCATGGTAACCAGGGAAAGCACTTTTAAATCACTTGATGAAAAGTCCTTTTGAAAATGAATTCAAACTTATGCAGTCTGTGCCAAAAACTTTATCATTCACTAGCCCGAAGGGGCTAGTAAGGTCCTGTGTTGTACTAGCCCGCACTAAATTTCACTAGCCCTTATAGAAGATTCTTTGTTAATAAGGTACAATTTTAACAAGCCAGACGGGCTAGTGACTTCAAATTTTTACTAGCCCGAGACTGATTTTACTAGTCTCGGGCGTAGGGCTAGTGGCTAAAGGCACAGACTGCTAATGTCTTAGGAATTCCCAAAAAGTGTCTATGGGTGGTTACTGTAAACATGGACATTTTTACTGGGTGTTATTTTCATAATTAAGTTGGACAAACATTTCGGGATGGTTATTTTTGGGATCAATGCCTATTATATTTGATAATGTCAATGATTTTACATATGACACTTCAAAACCATTTCACATGGGGGAAATAGGATCTGTAAGTCTCGTCATGTGACACCGAGATTTCACGATAAAATTGAAATTCAAAAACGTTTCCTGCCAAAACATGACGTTCAAATTTTTGTTTGGTACATCATATATTGTCCTGAAAAATGCAACTTTCGGGTACAAAAATTGTACCTGGAAGTTTCAAAATTAAACGAGACTTAGAGACCCTATTGTCACAGATTTTTCTTGATTACGACTTTAGGTAAAATTACTCCCATGCCAAAATTTCCACATTTATAGTATATCAATTTTAAATTGCCTCCCTGGGTGCTTTAAATTCTTTACTGAAACAGCCATAAACTAAATTCTGAACACTTATTTAGTGTTCTTATTTTGAACACTTCAAAAAAATTATGTGTTGAAAAATCAGACAATTCTACTAGGCCGTTTGCATTTTTGGGATCAGCAAGAACATCAACCAAATTTTGACATATTGTCTTCACATCTGTAAATAACTAGAGAATGCATCTGTAAGACATGGATGCTCAGCCAGAAGATTTATCGCAAAGGATAACCTCATATTAAAATGTTGGTCAAAGCCACTTAATTGCCATTAATTTGGGTAGTGCTCATCAAGGCAATTAATTTGATGACATATTATTGTCCTATAATGTGTATAGTTGTTGAAAAATGGACTTTAATGCAATACTTAACCAAAGTCACTGAAGCATAAAATTTAGGTCAAACCAACCTTATTGTCAATGCTTTGGGTAGTATTCGTGAAGGCAATAACTTCGATGAAATATCATTGTCCTATGATGTGAAGTCGTTGAGAAATGGACTTAAAACGTAAAACTTAAACCAAAGTCACTGAAGCGTAAAATGTAGGTCAAAACCACCTTATTGTCAATGATTTGGGTAGTGCTCATCAAAGCAATTACTTCGATGAAATATCAGTGTCCTATAATATGTAGATGTTGAGGAATGGACTTAAATGCAAAACTTAACCAAAGTCACAGAAGCGTAAAATATAGGTCAACGCTACCTGATTGTCAATGATTTGGGTAGTGCTCATCAAGGCAATTAATTTGATGATATATCATTGTTCTATAATGTGTAGTTGTTGAGAAATGGATTTTAACGCAAAACTTAACCAAAGTCACTGAAGCGTAAAATGTGGGTCAAAGATACCTAATTGTCACAGATTTGGGTAGCATTCATGAAGGCAATTAATTTGATGAAACATCATTGTCCTAAAATGTGTAGTTGTTGAGAAATAGACTTAAACATAAAACTGAACCAGAGTCACTCAAGCATGAAATATAGGTCAAAGAGTCAAACTACCTAGTGAACTCTGTAGTACTATCAAAGATCTACCTACTGACCTATTATCATAAGTCTACCTCTTACAGTTTCTGAGAAATGGACTTAAATGCAAAACTTAACCGGACGTACGGACTTTTGGTCGTACTGATGTACGGACGGACGGACAAGAGTAACACTATATGCCCCTTCCACATTCGTGGGCGTGGCATTAAAATGAATTTTGGTGATTTATTTTGTATTTTTTTTATCCCCCTAATACTCAGGGTAAAAGAATATAACATAAATGGCCAGCCAATGGTAAAACAATGACACAAACTGAAGTTTTAAATTATCTTCAAGAGAGTCAAACAGAACTTACCTTGTTAACAGTAAATTTTCTTGTTTGGTCTTGTCTTGTTTTTCCTATTATAAAGAAAAAACAGTAGCAAAAATATGATTTTCGTCTGTATGAATAAACTGTCAACCATAGTGTGCCCATTTGTATTGCTTGTGCCTTATTTAAAAGCAAAAGAGGTTATTCTGAAGCATTATATTTGGTCACGACTGCATGTTTTGAAGATTATTTATAAAAGCACTTTTGTTATTTGAAGAAATGGATCTGAAAGTCTTTGAAACCACAAGGCTTCATTTCACAGTTTTGTCATTCGTGTCAGCACCCTTTCAGGATTGCCAGTGGGGGAAAAAATATCCAAGCTGGTTATCAAACAAATCTGAACCAAAGTTTTTCTTTATGCTTGTTATAGGAAGTCTCCTTTGAAAAATGTCTGCATCTTATCAAACATTGTTGCCAACTTGGTGTCCCTGAAAGTCTATTGTGCTGTCTAAGGCTATGAACCAGGTTACGAATACAGATTCTGAGGAGTCTCTTGGTTGAATTTTGTGAGTGTCTGCATACAATCTCCCAATAATTTCTAGTTGTTAAAAGTGGACCCTAAGATTTTCTCTAATATTTAAAATAAATATTAAAAAAAATCTAGTGCAGACTGAAAAATAATAATCTATGACTACATTATTTTCATTTCATTACAATTAAATAAATATATAAAATATATTTACAGAAGTTGATTTTTTTTTCAAGAAACTCAGGACATTTCTACTTTTCAGTTCAAATTTGTTCATAAAGTTTAACTTTGTGCAAACCCTGTCTACTGTTTATACAGAACTCTGTTTCCTGGGTACGTAAGATTTCATTCAGTGAAGTAAATCTGTTATTAAGTAGCTGTCTACTGTTTATACAAACCCTAGAGATCTCTGTTTCTTGAGTACGTAAGATTTCATTCAGAGATGTAAATCTGATATTAAGTAACTGCAGATTTGATTGTATATTCTCTTTATCTATTTCCAATATCTGTAAATATTAAAAACAAAAAAACATTTAAATCTACCTAAGGTATTTTTCAGTTTTTTAACTACAGCAATTTTCACAATAAAGTATATGAAATATGATAGACTTATAGTATCAGACTGGCATGGGGCAAGTTCATGTGCACTATACATGTAGGTTGACACTGAAATGCTTCAGCAATGGTTACTGCCATGAGTTGATCACTCTCCAATTTCTACAAAAAAAAACTGCATAGTTCTATTTTTGAATTGATGCAATTTCAACTGCACATGTCATCAGATGTTATTTTTGTAACACATATAATCTAGTTCACATGTTGAGCATCATAGGCATTGATCACCTTTTGGTACATGAAAGAACGGCCAGATTTAAAGTTCTTAAGGATGTTCGCTGGTCAATTTGAAAATAACAAGGATTTCAATTAAATGTGATTTTTTGTTAGAAAATCAACATAGAAGTAATTTAAGCCAAAAAAATCAATAGGTTACCGATGGAAATATTGAGATTCAAGTGTTTCAAAAAATGGCGGGAAACCGAACTCCTCTGCATTTTTCATAGGTTTAACATGAGCAATGTTTATCCAATAATGAATTTGAAAAAATAACACCAACTGAATAAAATTTTGTCAGAATGCTGAGAAAGATGCATATAATGAAATTATGGAAAAAAATTCAGGGGGTCATCGAACAAAATATTATTAAGCTTTAAAATGGATAAAACAAGAGAAGTCAGAAAATCTGACTGAAATGCATAAACATGACCAGCGAACATCCTTAAGCATTTTTGAGGCTGGGTGAGCTGATCCATCTGCAGTAACTTTCCTTTTTGACATTTTTGTAATTTAAACCCGACTACTAATGCACTCAGGACACTCAGCCATGCCATCTTAATCTCAATCTTTTAAAAGTTTGTAAGATTATTACCATTGCATAAAAGCGCTCAGATGATTCAGATCAATTCTTCAATTACCAGATCTGATTTATGAAAACAAACTTTTCAATTACCAGATCTGATTAATGAAAACAGACTTTTCAATTACCAGAAATGATTAATGAAAACAAACTTTTCAATTACCAGATCTGATTAATGAAAACAAACTTTTATTAACTGATACATGTATTTGGTGTTGACTCTAATTTCTTTGCAAACTGCCATAAAACTTACTGTTCTTTTTTTCACTATTACCATATGAATTAGGCAAAACGTACAAGTAAATAGATCTGATATTATGAAGGAGCAAGTAGCACATGACAGAGTTACATCAAACAAAGAATACAGGTTAAAAAATAGATTTTTTTTTTTGCAAAATCAACAGATATTTAGGTATAAATAAACCTTTGTCTAGAAGGTCATAAAATATTGATACAAAATCAACAAGAACCCACAAGAATTTTCATTTTCTGCCTTCTGACCCTGGTACACCCTTTTTAATGAAATACCAAGGGATGAACATTTGGAATATTGGCAAAGTGGCAAGCTGGGCCCCTGGCAAATATAATTCAGTATCCCAGCCTGAATTTTACTAGTCTAGTACTATATTGTCAACCAAAATTGCAGGATATTTCAGTAGCAGCCTGGGCTACTGGTTTTAAACTTTTGGTAGCCCAGGTCAAAATTTTAGGGACCTTTGGCTACTGGGCCCATGGTAATTTGCATCCCTGAATTATACCCCTTATCCAATTATACCTTTAATTTATTTTCTAGTGTTTCCTTTTCTTTCCTCCAAACTTCAGCAGGTTTTGAACCATTCTCAGAGTCCCAAATTAACTTTTTAACTTTAACAATTTACCTTCATTTTATTTTCTAATGTTTCCTTTTCTTTCCTCCAAACTTCAGCAGGTTTTGGACCTTTCTCAGAGTCCCCAATATAACTTTTTAACTGATTTAACAATTTACTTTCATTTTATTTTCTAATGTTTCCTTTTCTTTCCACCAAACTTCAGCAGGTTTTGGACCATTCTCAGAATCCCCAATGTAACTTTTTAACTGATTTAACAATTTACCTTCATTTTATTTTCTAATGTTTCCTTTTCTTTCCACCAAACTTCAGCAGGTTTTGGACCTTCCTCAGAATCCCCAATATAACTTTTTAACTGATTTAACAATTTACCTTCATTTTATTTTCTAATGTTTCCTTTTCTTTCCACCAAACTTCAGCAGGTTTTGGACCTTTCTCAGAATCCCCAATGTAACTTTTTAACTGATTTAACAATTTACCTTCATTTTATTTTCTACTGTTTCCTTTTCTTTCCTCCAAACTTCAGCAGGTTTTGGATCTTTCTCAGAATCCCCAATGTAACTTTTTAACTGATTTAACAATTTACCTTAATTTTATTTTCTAATGTTTCCTTTTCTTTCCACCAAACTTCAGCAGGTTTTGGACCTTTCTCAGAATCCCCAATATAACTTTTTAACTGATTTAACAATTTACCTTCATTTTATTTTCTAATGTTTCCTTTCCTTTCCTCCAAACTTCAGCAGGTTTTGGACCTTTCTCAGAATCCCCAATATAACTTTTTAACTGATTTAACAATTTACCTTCAATTTATTTTCTAATGTTTCCTTTTCTTTCTTCCAAACTTCAGCAGGTTTTGGACCTTTCTCAGAATCCCCAATATAACTTTTTAACTGATTTAACTGTTTATTCTGATTTTCTATTGTATTTGTCAATGACCTGAAACAACATAAACATCGTATTATTTTTACAATTTCTTCCAAGTCAATTCTATATTTAGTACAGCATGACTTGGATATGACTGACATGTTACATTTGACTAGATCTGTCAATAATCTGTTGTATTTGACTTGTGCATTGCTATTTTCTATCACTTATTGGCAGGAGCCACTTACTCTGTAGTTGCACCGGTCTTATTACTCCAGTTCATGTACATGTGTGTATAAACCATTTTCTGATGTTTTTTCTTTGTTGTATATTGGGAGCATCCACTTCCAGAAATCTCACCAATTTTCTCAACTTTATTGTTTTACATGATAGAAAATATTTTATAAACACTCTCAGAGAGACTGCTTTTTCCCAATTAACAACGAAAGGGTTCCATGTTGTGCTCAACATCCCCTCCCATTTTTCAAGTGCACATTTTTAATTACGATCCCATATCACAATACTACACCAATTCTGCTCCCCTCTTACACCCCACTAAGACCCATCTTGTTTTAATCAGTGAATATTGGTATACTTAATCCCTTTTTATTTTTAATACTGATATTAGAACATGGACCCTCAAAATTTTACAGTTGTGTCAAATATCTGTACATTCTACTTTTTATTTGATCAACATGATCAAAGACAACAGAAATCTGCTCTGTTTTCATTACTGTATGAAAAATATTCTGGTACACTGTCTGGCTGCACATGTAAGGTGGCGCTAAAAGTCTTGAGAAAAACAAGAGGATGACTTCTTGCCCCCCCCCTTTGCAGGGTTTGTCTGTAGCCCCTACTAACCACAAGTGTTTTTATTTGTACTGATGCACTAACATATGGATGGAATAATTGATGGATAAGGGTAGGTAAAACAATTTCTCTAATGATATGTCAAGTTTAAACCGGTTTTGACCTGTTAGATAGACTTTCTTTATTCAACGTATGTTGAATAATGCCCGCGCTATTTCCCGCCAAATCTATTCAGAATACAATTCTCAGTGTTTATCATTTATCATTAGAGAAAAAGATTACACCACTTTATCCCGATTATTACCATATTTTATCCACTATCGATAGTTACATCTTTAAATGCTCGGCAAGCCTCGGCAAGCCTCGCAATTAAAATTTAAAATTTAACTACTCTATTGGATAAAATATGGTAATGAACGGGATCTTGTAGTGTAATCTATATATAAACCCTGAATTTTTGTCGCAGGGGGCTTAAAAATTATTTTCCAATTGTTGATTTTTCTCATTAGATAACACAAGAGTGGACCCTAAAAGATGTCTCGCCCGTCCCTGCTTGTCACTAAAACAGTCATGTACTACTCAAGAGCAACCTACAAGCCAAATATTATTACCATACCACTTACAGTTATTAAGAAAATGANTAAAACAAGAGAAGTCAGAAAATCTGACTGAAATGCATAAACATGACCAGCGAACATCCTTAAGCATTTTTGAGGCTGGGTGAGCTGATCCATCTGCAGTAACTTTCCTTTTTGACATTTTTGTAATTAAAACCCGACTACTAATGCACTCAGGACACTCAGCCATGCCATCTTAATCTTAATCTTTCAAAAGTTTGTAAGGTTATTACGATTGCATAAAAGCACTCAGCTGATTCAGATCAATTCTTCAATTACCAGATCTGATTTATGAAAACAAACTTTTATTAACTGATATTTGGTGTTAACTCTAATTTCTTTGCAAACTGCCATAAAACTTACTGTACTTTTTATCTCGAAGCCATGAAATGGCTGGAGAGATATTGATATGGCAAGAAAAAATCACGTGCCCCGCATGAGGCTTCAAGCCTATTAACAGCTCTAAAAGATGATCTTCGTGCTTCCAATAAAATATAGTGCGCAAGTTCCTTTCAAAATCGGATACATTTAGTATTTAAGTTATATTTCTTCATTTTCTTGAGTTGAATACAGTGTTGTTTTATTAAACTGAAAACAATATCCATGTTAAACAAATTACTCGTTTTTTTTACTCGTTGCTTATAGAAAATGAATGGCTGTCTTTATATCTGATGGGAAAACACGCCCATTGACCTTTATAAGATGTTTTTATTGGTTTAAAATGAAACATACGATAAACACGTCAGATGTGTATTCACACAGCTGAAGCGATCTATATTTAAAGTTTACATTAGTAAACGTGTCCAGAAGCGCGATTAATCTAGTATTATAACATTGAGTTTATTACATTACGTTTATAAATATTCAAAGTCAGTAACGTATTTATTGTTTTGAGTATCAATTAGTGCTTAATAGATTCAGAGATTGGTGTTCTATAATTATGATTTAAATTATTTATTTTGGTCAACCATGTCCCCATTCATAGTTACAATAAAATCAATAACGAGTCGTTGTAGTGTGTATTCTTAAAATAGTGTAGTAAATGTTTGGTAGCATTCAAAATACAAACATCGCTATTTGTTCGTTCGAATTTTCGCACAAATTAATTATCAAGCTCAATTTGGCCAGTTACAGCGATTTTAAAGACTGAAAACTTCTTAAAAGGCTCTCGCTTTGCGGTCGCCTTTTAAGAAGTTTTTATGCCTTTAAAATCGCAATAAGTGGCCAAATGTGCTTGATAATATATAATAGCAATGAAATCAACATGCGAAATCACACAATCCAATGATTTTCACGTATCACGGACTATAACTTAATACATGCAGACGTATGCAGTAGTTCTTTGGATGACTACGAAGTTTTGCCACATGTAGAATTTCAGGGCTTCGAGATTCAGCTCCATCGGAGCTTTGATTTTCACTATAACCATATGAATTAGGCAAAACATACAAGTAAATAGATCTGATATTATGAAGGAGCAAGTAGCACATGACAGAGTTACCTGAACAAAGAATACAAGTTAAATAAATAGTTTTTTTTTTGCAAAATCAACAGATATTAAGGTAAATAAACCTTTGTCTAGAAGGTCATAAAATATTGACCCTTTTTAACAGCCAACATGTCCTTTTTCTTCTTAGGGCTTTTCCATTTAAATGCATGTACCAGGGTCAGAAGGCAATTTCCTACTACCCCCACAACCAAGGGTAATGGACAAATATGAGTATAACAATAAGATACAAAATCAACAAGAACCCACAAGAATTTTCATTTTCTGTCTTCTGGCCTGGTACACCCTTTTTAATGAAATACCAAGGGATGAACATTTGGAATATTGGCAAAGTGGCAAGCTGGGCCCCTGGCAAATATAATTCAGTATCCCAGCCTGAATTTTACTAGTCTAGTACTATATTGTCAACCAAAATTGCAGGATATTTCAGTAGCAGCCTGGGCTACTGGTTTTAAACTTTTGGTAGTCCAGGTCGAAATTTTAGGGACCTTTGGCTACTGGGCCCATGGTAATTTGCATCCCTGAATTATACCCCTTATCCAATTATACCTTTAATTTATTTTCTAGTGTTTCCTTTTCTTTCCTCCAAACTTCAGCAGGTTTTGGACCATTCTCAGAGTCCCCAATGTAACTTTTTAACTTTAACAATTTACCTTCATTTTATTTTCTAATGTTTCCCTTTCTTTCTTCCAAACTTCAGCAGGCTTTGGACCTTTCTCAGAGTCCCCAATATAACTTTTTAACTGATTTAACAATGTACCTTCATTTTATTTTCTAATGTTTCCTTTTCTTTCCTCCAAACTTCAGCAGGTTTTGGACCTTTCTCAGAGTCCCCAATAATTTTTTAACTGATTTAACAATTTACCTCCATTTTATTTTCTAATGTTTCCATTTCTTTCCACCAAACTTCAGCAGGTTTTGGACCTTTCTCAGAATCCCCAATGTAACTTTTTAACTGATTTAACAATGTACCTTCATTTTA
>MJUU01020665.1:194191-218118 GCA_002080025.1 Modiolus philippinarum
TTGCAGGGTTTGTCTGTAGCCCCTACTAACCACAATTGTTTTTATTTGTACTGATGCACTAACATATGGATGGAATAATTGATGGATAAGGGTAGGTAAAACAATTTCTCTAATGATATGTCAAGTTTAAACCGGTTTTGACCCGTTAGATAAATTTTCTTTATTCAACGTATGTTGAATAAAGCCTGTGCTATTTCCCCCCAAATCTATTCAGAATACAATTCTCAGTGTTTATCATTTATCATTAGAGAAAAAGATTACACCACTTTATCCCGATTATTACTATATTTTATCCACTCTTGATAGTTAAATTTTTAAATGCTCGGCAAGCCTCGCAATTAAAATTTAAAAATTTAACTATCTCTATTGGATAAAATATGGTAATGAACGGGATCTTGTGGTGTAATCTATATATAAACCCTGAATTTTTGTCGCAGGGGGCTTAAAAATTATTTTCCAATTGTTGATTTCTCATTAGATAACAAAATGACAGTTACTGTTAATTTAGATTCCGCATATGCGAATTTCAATAATTTATGTCTCTTCAGTGCAGATCAAATCAATAGAGGGATTATGTTATCATTTCTCCACAATTGAAATTCCTAAAAAAATTATAAAATGAATAAATAACAATGTTTACTTGATTTCTGCTTGTAATCTACACCTAGTCTCTGTCGATTCTTCGTTGATCTTCTCTAGCTCTGTCTCTAACTTTCTGATTTTATCTTTAGACCTCGTTGTTACCGATGTCAGCTGATTTTCTAACTGTTGAATCTGATTACACAGGTTGTCTATTTCTTTCTGGTTTTCTATACTTAATTTATCTACCTGTAATCATGTTTATACAAAGTATTATTAATTACTAATTTCCATAAGGATTGAGTAAATACAACAAGATGATCAAATTTAACATTTCTATCACAAAGTATTACACATTGACCCACATGAACAGCTACAATGACTACTTGAAAACGTCAATTCTATTTTTTTTTTTTGTGATAAAGAGGTTATTCTAATGTTTTGCAAGTACAGTGTAAGTATTATTAGATACAGTACAAGGGAACAATGGAACTGTCAGGTATCGACTACTGTAAAGGCCAAGGATGTGTGGAATAACTAATTTATATATGTAAATTTTTTCTGTGTCTAACTTGTATGACAGCATTTATATATACATGTAAATACATTTTCAAATTTCATATCAGGGCCAGTGACAAGTAGGCTCATTAGGGCTATTCTGAACATATTTGGCAGAAAATTTTAAGACACTTGTTCTCTCACTAACTATAACTAGGAGATCAAATGTTTCAGGAAATGTGAAAACTAGATAGAAACAAGAGCTATCGCCAAATGGCAACCAGTGATACCCCCACTCAGTCAACACTGAATCGATATGGCAAGTGCAAATTTAAATGTGTGTGGACACATTACAGGTTTTGGACATAATACAAGTATGGACATAATGACATAATCCTATAGAATAAACAGAATGTAGTAACCAACTACTCATATAGAGGCTGCGTACAAATTTTGAAATCAATCCCTTTTATAGAAGCTGAGAAAACTGAGACAAAAAAATCATGTTTCGCTTTTTTCATAACTTAGTCCACATTTTTGTAAAACAAGAAGTACACATCAAGCAGGACTCAAAATAGGACGTTCTTTATACCTAATCATATAGAGGCTACATATCAATTTTAAAATCAATCCTATAGAAGCTGAGAAAACTGCGACGAAAAATTCATGTTTCACTAAGTCCACGTTTCGTTTAACAGGAAGTACACATCTGACACGACTCAAAATAAGACAATCCTTACAAATAAGCATACCAATTTTGAAATCAAAAGCTGCAACGGAAATTTCATGTTTCACTTCATTTTGTAACTAAGTCCACATTTAGTTAAACAGGAAGTGTACATCGGACAAAACTCAAAATATGACTTTCCTTACAACTAATCATATTAGGGCTGCATACCAATTTTGAAATCAATCCCTCTTATAGAAACTGAGGAAACTGCGACGAAAAATTCATGTTTCACTACATTTCGTAACTAAGTCCGTTAAACATTTCGTTAAACAGAAAGTCCATATCGGACAAGACTCAAAATAGGACATTCCTTACAACTAATCATATTGAGGCCGCATACCAATTTTAAAATCAATCCCTCTTATAGAAACTGAGGAAACTGCGACTAAAAATTCATGTTTCACTACATTCCGTAACTAAGTCCACATTTCGTTAAACAGGAAGTGCACATCAGACAAGACTAAAAATAGGACGTTCCTTACAACTTATCGTATTGAGGCTGCATACCAATTTTCAAATCAATCCCTCCACTAAAAGCTAAGAAAATTGTGACAGAAATAAATTTTTGTGCGAAAGGATGGACGGACGGACAGACAAACAAGGTGAATGCAGTATACCCCTCTCCCTAATGAGTGGGGGTATAACAAGAAAACAATTTTTCTTTAACTTAAATTTCTAACCCATATCAAAGTAATTTGTTTCCATAAGATAAAGTCTTGTGTCTTGAACAATCCTGTCTCACATTTAGTCATCCAAGAAATAATGTTTAGAAACTCAACAAGCCTCAGTCTCAAGAATTAGGAAAAAATTATTTAACTGATTGGGAAAAAATTTATACTGTAAACAGGGTATTTTTTGCCGGCAGTGCTATCTTCGTTATTTTTATGCAACAGAATGAAGCACGAAAATTAAACTGTCAATAATATATTGATGCAATTGGATGATTTATTAGCTCCACCGACAACCATGAATTCAAATCTGTACGAAATGAAATTTATTTAGACAACTGTAAAAAGGACAGTATGACAATTTCCTAATGTACAGTAACAATCTAGTTCTCATTGAAGATCTTGCATAAGATCAGGCTATCTTTCACAAGTACAAGACATTTCTTCTTTTCTTGAGTTGAGCATAGCAGTTGTATCACAGAAATGAATACTTTTGGTTGGTCATTTACCCATGGGAGATGAGGTCGCATGCATCAATCTCACATTGGTCGTCTTCTACTGAAAACCACCATTTGCGGAAGAATATACATATGTATCCTTTTGACCACTTTGTTTTTACCTGAGCATCATATCTATCCTCCCTAACTTTTAGATCAGCTTCTAATGCAGCTATAGTTTGCATGCTTTCCCTCTCTGTAGCTGCAGCTTGTCTCTCTATCTGAGTTATCTCCTCTTTGTGTACACACTTCATCTGTCGCAGTTCATTCCTGAGCTCTGCTATTTCTGATGCTTGTTTGGTTATTAGCTCATCAATATACTTCCTGTCTTCTTTGGCATTATACCTACAGTCCTCTCTTGGACTTTTGGCCTTCAAGTAAAAATATCATAAAATAATTTGAATTTCACATTAATTGCAACATTCCTGTTATTACTGTGAAAGTGCTATTGTTCGATGGGTTCCAATTTTCTTCGATTACTTGCACAAAGTATTTGCTTTTCTAATTGGAAGGCAACTGTCTAAAAGATTCTTGAAGATCATTTCATATTAATGTCAATGGATTTAAATGTGCATTTGAGGGAGGCAAATGGATAATTCTGGTTTGAAAGAGTTTAACATGGAAAATGATATAAAACTTATATTTTGTTCAATTTAAAAATTTTTGTCTACAACAAAAATTTCAGAAAATATTAACCATATTCCTTGTACTAAGCACCCAGCTTAATAGCTAAACACTTCTAGAGGCAGGGGTGCTAATACGAGTAATTTGGTATATAAATTTCTTCCAAATTATTCAAATAGCAGTTTAGAAATTGTTAGATGAAATAATGTTTCAAATGTCTATGAAGTTCATTTGAATGTTTTTTTTTAATCAAAATGTACCTAGTTTCATTTAAAAGAATTTTTTACATAAACCATAGTTGTGTGAAAATTACAAAAGCGAAACTTGTCTGTGATACCATTGTTGAGGTACTTGTAAATTTTCGTTGCTATGTCCTTCTCGAACACTGATAACTTACCACTGGTGTTGGTAAAAATATTGGCTTGTTCTGTTCTTCTCTGAAAAGATAGGAATGTTTTGCCATGTTTGGTTTCATTTGAAATCATAAATGATAGTGGAGGAAGAAAATATATATAAAACAAATACTTATTTAACTGTACATGTGTAGTTTTATTAAATAGTGGGTATAAAACAAATGTGATATTGAGTCATACGCATCTAGCATATAGGGTCTGTAAGTCTCGTCATGTGACTAAAGAGAAACCATGATAAACAGTCAATTCGAAAACGTTTCCGACCAAAACATGACGTTTGAAGATTGTGACGTTCAAATTTTTGCTTCAAACATCATATATCTTTGTTTAACATGTTTAAAATGTAACTTCCGGGTACAATTTTTGATCCCGGAAGTTCCAAAATTGTACAAGACTTACAGGCCCTATTATTGTCGGCTGCTTTATTCCTTAGCATCTTTGTATCATGTCATCCTAATCATTAAAAACAGCTCAAGTATTGACTCTACACGACATGAAACACAATACAATTTTTGCTTTTGTTTTCCAACTTATTCATGTTATTCATATTTATTTTACTGCCTAAACCATGTAAACTATAGATATTGATGTACATTTGTGAACATAATCATAACTGGTGCTCAAAAACAGAGAACTACAAAAAATATTATCGGGTACAGTATTCTTTTCTGGGTCAAATGAGACCAAATTTATTTATTCTCATCATGCTAATATGTTATTTCTATAGTGAAATCTTTTCTAAAATTAGAAAATATTAAAACGTACAAGTTGTGTGGAGCCTCTATTGTTTTCAAGAAAGGAATTAAACATGACCAAAGCCATAAAATGTTCTAACCAAGTGACGAGATAAAATTAATACATATGATATCTAGCTTTAATTTTCTCTTTGAATTTACAACATGTACAATGCAATTTATTAGTCTTAACCTGTTAACAAGAGTTCTTTGTAAAAAAATATGATTGTGCAATACATGTCAGTGAATACCTCTCTATCTACATATGTACACGTACATTGAAATATTAAAGTTTGTTTCCACGGTGACCTCATGGTGACCACAAGATGAAGAACAACAAAAAAAACATTGTCCATTGCTTTTTGCCATGTATTTGTAGAGACTTTGTCTTATGTCCATATACTACATATTCCTACATTGCTAATTCCAATATCTGTTTATTGTAAGAGGGGCAAGTTATCTTCATGAATTGCAAAATAATTACATTTTGTGCATTTTCTTGAAAATTCTGTCAATCTGAACGGTGAAAATCATTCCCATGGAAAATAGGCTAGGGACCATGATCATTATGAGAGTGTTGCCAGAGCTCACATTTTCAACATGAAGTGCTACCACGCTTCATCAAAAATGTGCATCGTTCAACACTTTCATACCCCAATGAAACTTCAAAATAAAGAATTCAATTCTCAAAAATAAATACCTCAGTTTTTGGTTTTCTAGTTTTAAATTCATCACTTCATTTGTAGCCCTGGCCAGTTCTTTCCATGCTTCATCAACACCAGTCATTTTACTTTGGAAAGCAGAAGGGGGTAATAAGTCTATCTGGTCTTGTCCTGTTTGTGACATTATTTTGGGATGTACTGAAAAAAATATGCATATAACATTTAAAGACAAATCACATCAACTAAATATGACTCAGGGAATTTTATACTTGTTCAGCACTTACCTATGTCCAAGACGTTTCGGCCTTTGGCCTTCATCAGTCAAAAAATCTTTACTTCACTCTACATGGTGGCTGTGTATTGTCATGGAATTTTGCCAAACTCTGCAGAAATGTTCCTATGTATGAAAGCTTGAATATAAACTAAAAAATTATATAGGTCACCGAGCTCAGTTGCATATCTTGTTCCTGATGTTGCGTATCAGATGTTATGGTTTCAAATTATAAAGGAAATGTTTTTAAAGAAAAATACCTTCACAAATGAGAAAATTTTATCATAGCCACAATCAGGATTTAAAGATCAAAGGAATTTAAAAAATAACCATTTTCCATTACTTGTTGAAAATGAAAAATTTTGAAAATAACTGAAAATGGTTATAAAATTTATAACTATTTTTGGTGATGACCCTGACTGACAACAAGACAAACAAAAAATTTGTGGCTTGCAAATATCGGAATTCTAACTATGACAATCGGATCTGGGAAACCTTGATGTCAGAGAAATTTTAACTTCAACAAGGCAAACTTTCTGATTATAGAGGGCGGAACGAGCATATGAATCAAGACAAGATCAGCAATATACCGTTGTTTGAAAATCCGTCTACAGGAAGTGCTGGATTCAAAGATAGGCCAATGCAAGTTTGGAATTCACTTTTTACATTTCTAATGTACCTAAAGAGAATGTTGCCAATGAATAAATCCATAGTTGCTTAAACTGGGGACAAAAAGCATTTTCAATGATTATTTTCAATAAACAATTCAGTCTAGCTTTGCTTGTAAATATTGTTCAAAGTTGTGTTGACGTCAGAATATTCGACAAGTCCTGACGTCAACACAAATTGTACTTTGTGACGTCAAATCCGTCTGTGCTTTGAAACATCATAATTTTTTATGCTTGTGTGCTTTGAAAGAAAACATCATGCCACAATTGAGTTGAAATGATAAAAAAGAAATTTACCCACAGTGTAAGTACTTTGTGTTTAAATGGAATGAATCATTCGAGAGGATAAATTTGTGGCAAATATAGACCCTCGTTTGAGCATCATTGTGCCTTTCTTGTGACTGAATACACCCTGCTTATTTCAATATTGTAGGGGTTTACAGTTACGAGCTAGGCGTTTATTTTTCTTCGTTTGAAAATGGAAAAGAAAACTAAGGTATCACTTAGCAATGGTTGACTTAGAATGTGGCTTTAATTGATGCCCTGCTCTGAGGACCTGGTTGCAGTCTCATGTATCAGAAATGTGGCATATGGAATGCATTCAAAAGCCCCAAAAAAAGTTTGAATTATGTACTTTTTATATTCTTGATGATTGTGCATATATCGTAAAGCAACATACCGGTATTCCCTGAACTGAACACATGTACTTTTCAATAACTTGTTTAGATTGACATGATTGAAGGCATTAATATTTCATTACAAAATTCATCAGCCGCCCTGACCGAGATTTCATCTTGGTATCCCTAAATACAGTCTACCATCTGAGTTAAAGTATTCTCCAGTCCAGAGTTCAGATGGTAGAGTTTTGGACTGTCGTCCTGGGGGTACCGAGATTGAATCACGTCAATTAGACGACAGTAAATAAATGCTCTGTAGCATGTGTAGCAATGCTTGAAATTATTCATTATTGAGGGCCTTTTGATTTTTATGGAAGGAGTTGAAAGGAATTGCGACAATAAATTCCTGGATCAAAAATGTTTTGAAAAAATATTAGGACAGGAGAAGGTTCGAAAAATAACCAGGATGAAGTATATGAAGCAAAATTTCTTACCTGGTCCGAAAAATGACTGAATTGCTTTCAGCGAGAAAAAAAGTCAGGCTCAAGGATTGCGCGAGAAAAAAATCCAAGATAAGATGTTCATTACAATCCCCCCCCCCCCAAATCAAAAGGTTGCTGACTTCTCATCATTTTATAGTAGAAACACTTTTGCACTGCACAATTCAATCGGGCATTTGAAAAAAAGGAATCAGATACAGGGAAGGATAGAATTTTTAGCTGATGAACTGTAATTTGACAGCTTTTCCTATTTGACATCAGTATATACTGTCATCTCATTTTTCTGTACTGACTGTAAATGTTTATTCTTAAACTATCTATTTACATTATCATGGATAAACATGATAAAAACTCATTTTTATTATCCTAAAAATTGTGATTCCTTATTTGACCCATGAACTATATGCAAAAGGTGAAAAATAGCTATTTTTGATTGCAATTCTGGGAAAAAAGCACTATGACCTATACATGCTATACATTTTAGTAAGTACTAACAAGTACGTAGGGTTCTTCTGTTGTAACAAAATAACATGACATCGATCTCACTCCACAACATTGCAGTATATATACCTTGTCCTCACATTACAGATGTGATTGGTGCTATCTCTGGGAAAATGCGAGCCTGTGTCCAGCATTTAAGGCTCGCATTTTCAATGTTTCGCACAGAATTGCAATTATTAGAATCAAAATAACTAAATGGCCGAGCGGAGCAAGGCATGACCATTTTTGAATTTATACTTTTTTCTCTGGTTTTAGGGGTCGTACACCCTTCAGACCACCCTCTTCATCTGTGATTGATGACCAGTTGTTTCAAACTATTCACTTCTGTGCAGGATAATGTATATATAAACTTTCAAACAGGGACAATATAAACTGCAATTTAAAAGTGTGAAGAGGTCTCCGGAACAAGGTACAGAATGTGCAATACAACAAAAGTTAGAAATATTGGTGCAGTGTTTTGACGGGCATAACATTTGAACAGTAATTCAATTATAAATAAAACAAAACCACTCTGAGCAAATCTGCAAATTATCAGTTGTCTTCAAACAGGATAAGAAAAACATAGGTAATAAACGATTACAAAGTTCGCCTCATTATGGCACATTGTCACAAACCCAATTTTGCCTGGATGCTGACATATTACCAAAGATGCATGCACATGCAAGGTAAGATGATCCTGCGATGTACAGTGACTGAGATCTGAATTTGACATAAACTTGAATGTAAGTCACTCAAGCCGAATATATAAGTCAAAGTGACCTAATTTTGCCTGGATGCTGACAAACTATCAGAGATGCATGCATATGCAAGGTTAGATGATACTACTATGTACAGTGACTGAGATCTGAACTCGGACAAAAACTTGAATTAATCACTCAAGCAGAAAATATAGGTCAAAGTGACCCAATTTTGCCTGGATGCTGACCTACCATCAGAGATGCATGCATGTGCAAGGTAAGAAGATCTTACCATGTACAGTGACTGAGATCTGAACTCGGACAAAAACTTGAATGTAAGTCACTCAAGCGGAAAATGTAGGTCAAAGTGACCCAATGTTTCCTGGATGTTGACCTACCATCAGAGATGCATGCATATGCATAGTTACATGATCACACTATGTATAGTTACTGAGATAGGACCTTTGATGTAAATTTACATGCAAGCCACTCAAGCGGAATATATAGGTCAGAGAGACCTAATTTTCTTGAAGGCTGTGATATGGCCCAAGATGCACCGGCATGCAAAGTTTGATGACCCTTCTCTGCATAGATACTAAGATATATACCTAAATGCGGACACGGAAGTGGACGAAGTCGCGGACGCAGACGGTACTCCAATAGTCCTCCTCAGCTTCGTTGAGGCGAACTAAAAACAGCATATCCCTTTTCTCAATTACCCGATAATCAACTCATGAAAACTTATTTCCTTGGGGCTTTTAGGCTTTTAATACATAAGAAAACAAGATCTGTAAATTCCTGTGCATCCACCATGTCCACACATGTGAGTCAAGAGTTGGTGATTGCAGACTTGATATGCTGTTCCGCCCTCTAATCGGTGTGCCGAATTTCATATTACAAAAAAAGAAGAAAAAAAAGAATTGATCATTTGCTGACATTAAATTATTTATTTTTAAAATGTAATTTCTCATGACAGCACAATGATATTTATATGTTGCCCTGTGATGACGACAAGATTTTTCATTTTCCATGTGGACAAGGACGTATATTTAGAAGGATAAGAAACTCGTACATGTACATAATCCATGTTGCAATTCAAAATCTATAGCAAGGCTTTGATAGGCATTTACTTTTGAGCTTTCTTCAGAAAGCTCGAAAGTAAATACATCTAACATGTCTAAAGCACAAAAGTATATGGATTTTAATAAAATAATGATTTTCTGAAAGCTGAATAATTTGTATATCCGTAGAGTAAATTTCGTTTCATTATAGAAAGTAGTTTCTTCAATACATATGACTGAAATTTGTAATCAACAAACGTTAGTTGATTTTTTTTTTTATCACTTCCGGTCTACATCGGTAAAATTGGGCTATGATTTGGGCCTAAAGGCTTTAGAAGTAATTCACAGAATTTCAGAAATTTGATAGTTTCATAAAGTTTAAGATCTACTATACACGCAGAACAATTTTTGTGACCATCGTTTTCATATTTACGTTGTTTTAATACTTTGAAGAGAGGGTTCCAAAATTGACATAATCTAACGCCTTGCAATATATTTTCACGAGATTCTTACCTTTCTGAAATATACGTCCTTGATGTGGACATCATGTCTCCATGGGGAGGGGGGGTACAAAAAAATAGTGTAAATAAACAATCAGTTGGTGTCAATGTTGAGACATGAACAAGGCTGTGAAAAAAAGTATAGACTAACTAAACAGTAGCCAGAATATTTTATGGAAACAAGTGCCTGTGGAAACATCATTATTACAGCAACATCATAACATGTCTCTACATGAAAAAAAAATATCAAAATAGAATTACAATGAAATATGCTAAAAAATAATTTAACAACACATGTAGAAAATGATTCAGAAATGTGCAGAATTACCTAAAAACCAATTTGGAACAAAAGGAGTTAGTGGCAATTACCTGGGGGTTTACCAGACTGAAAATAAGACGGAGAGTTCAAATCCTCCGCCATTGTAGTTTACGAAACTACTACTAAGTATTATAATTCAAAAAGGAAAGCTATTTTCTTGTCAAAGAGTTTAAATTATTTAAATAGAATAAAATTCATTGTTTAAAATTTCATTTACGAAATTCTTTTCGTTTGCTTTAATATAATATTCGAAACTACGATCATTATTCTCTGGAGTTGTTTGTTTTCATATTCCTGAAAATAGGAGCACCGTCATGTGGTGCCACAGTTGAAAATAGACCATATCTACAAGTCCCTAATTCAGGATCCCGGTGTTGGCATTTAATGGTTCCACTGAGCACTAAGGAAAACGGGAATATTCTGGTGCTGAGAAAATCAAAGTTGTCAACATAAAAAGCAAGAGTATAATATTTTGAATTATTTTTGTCAGTAGATATGCACAACGTAAATACATGACATGTAGATTATTTCCCTCAGTGAAAGGCATACTTTCATTTTTTATCAAATAACTGAACTCTGAAATGATTTGATCAAGTATTGCTTGTGTAAAATTAAAGAGGGACAGTAACGGTAACTTGCATTTATTTTGACCTATTGTCTTTTAAATTCCTTGGGGTCAAGGAATTATAAGTCCTTGCTTGGGGTCAAGCAAAACAAGTTGGCCCCCTTACAGAAAAGAAAATGTTGCAGCAATATTGCTGCAATATTGCTGCGATATTGCTGCAATCAAATTTGTTTGCAAGAAAAAGTTGCAGGAGTGTTACAGGTTGTTGCAGGTAGCTGCAACTTTCTTGCAACATTTCTGTGACAATATTTGTTTGCAGCTAAATTGCAGTAATATTACTGCAATATTGCAACAAATTTTACTTTTGATATATTTGATGAAGTTGTTGCAGGAAATTTGCAAGAAGACTTTCTTTAAATATATTCAATAATATTGTTGCAAGAAAATTGCAAGAAAATTTTCTTACAAACATTAAGAAATTGTTGTTGGTATATTGCAAAAAGATTTGGTGTTTAAACAATGTTAAATAGTCTATTATTGTGAGGCATAGGTGTTTTGTCACGGAACAGCAATTCCATCAAGATTTGTTTCTCGGAGATATTATTTCAACTGAAACATAATGAGTAAATTAATGCATGCATGTATATTGCAAGCCTGAAGGAAGCGGCATAAGTTTCACTGAATTTTAGATTAACAACCTAAGATCACATTCAGTTTTTATAAGCCCGTCTAATGACGGACGTATTATGGTATACCAATGTCCGATTGTCTGTCGGTCTGTTTCATCATGTCGCATTCTAACTTGACAACCATTCGGCCAATTCACTACAAGCTATGCAGATGTATTGGGTATGACGGCCTCATGATCTGTATACTTTTTTGTGAAAATTGGATTTTTCTTGCAAGAGTTGTGGGACTTTCTCGCAATTTTAAGGCAATTTTTTACATGTCGTGCTCTAATTCAACAACCCAATGGTCAATTTGCTTCAAACTTTGTAGAGGTATTGGGTATGATGAGCTGACAATCTAGCTATATTCTTTTTCGTGAAATTTCGATTTTTCTTGTAGAGTTATTGGACTTTATTCGTCAATTTTTAGGCAATTTTTTTACATGTCACGCTCTAACTTGACAACCCTTTGACCTATTCACATCAAACTTTGTAAAGATATAGGGTATGATGGCTTTTTTCATGAAATTTCAATTTTTCTTGCAAGAGTTATGGGACCTTTTTCGTCAATTCTAAGGCAATTTTTCACATGTCGCGTTCTAACTTGACAACCCTATGGCCAATTCACTTCCAACTTTGCAGATATATTGGGTATGATGGCTAAGTCATGGTCTGTATACTTTTTCCTGAAATTTTAATTTTTCTTGCAAGAGTTATGGGACTTCATTTTTCAAATTTAAGGCAATTTTATACATAACACACCCTTACTGATTGATAGTTTGATCAGCTCACTTAAACTTTGCAGATTGATTTATTAAACAGATATCATGCTTAATTAGGCAGTTATAGCTGCATTCTAAACTGAGAACCACTTCTTTCTTTAATCACTTGAAGTTTTGAAGGGGTGACGACGGGCATATCATGTGACTTGGCGCAGCTGTTTATTGACTCATACTACACTGTATATACATATCAATCAGGCCCGTTTAGATTTGAAAACTGCCTCGCGTGACATTTGCCAAAATTTGCAAAAATCAAAGGAAAAACATAAAAGATCAAAGGAATAAGGACACCGTTTTAGCCAAAAATTGACCTTGTAAGCAAATTTGTAGATTTTAACATGCACTCTGAAGCTTTAAATCTAACTATCTCAAAAGGAGAACCAACTTGAGAAGGTGGAGGTATTCATAGTTTAACATTATACTAATTATGATACAAAATGTACATCACATCAGACAAATCAGGGTTGTAGTACTGTTTTTGTCTCGCCCGCGATGAAAGTCGCAGAAAGCGAGACATATGCGTACAAAGTATGACGGCGGCGGACACAGCGTAAACTTTCATGTTAAGTTTTTGTGATTAGGTCACTTTCTCAGTAACTATAAGTGGTACTAGTAGGTCAATGATATTGGGTTTATAGGTTGGTCTTGAGTAGTACATGACAGTCATATGACTTTTGTCTGTGACCTCAATTTCACGGTGCAATGAACATGTTAAGTTTTTGTGCTTAGTTTAGTTTCTCAGTAACTATAAGTGGTAGGTCAATGGTATTTGGTATGTAAGTTGGTCTTAGGTAGTACATGACAGTATATCATATGGCTTTTGTCCTTGACCTCAATTTCACGGTTTAGTAAGCATGTTAAGTTTTTGTGATTAGGTCACTTTCCAGTAACTATAAGGGGTAGGTGAATGATATTTGGTATATAGGTTGGTTTTGAGTAGTACATGGGAGTCTGCTATATGGCTTTTGTCTGTGACCTCAACTTCACGGTTCAATGAACATGTTAAGTTTTTTGTGCCTAGTTTAGTTTCTCAGTAACTACAAGTGGTACGTCAATGACTATATGGTATGTATGTTGGTCTTAGTTGTTCATGACAGTCTTTAATATGGCTTTTGTCCTTGACCTCAATTTCACGGTCAAGTGAGCATGTTAAGTTTTTGTGATTAGGTCATTTTCTTAGTAACTGTAAGTGGTAGGTCAATGATATTTGGTTTATATGTTGGTCTTGTATAGTACATGACAGTCTGCTATATGGCTTTTGTCTGTGATCTCAATTACATGGTACAGTGATCATGTTAAGTTTCCTAGTACTGTGAATTCATTTAATTTCATGGGTATCAATTTTCAGGGGTAGAGAAAAAAAGACATTCATTGTGTACATAAATTCGTGGATTGCCACTTGTTCCAAAAAAAAATTTTTTAATTGAAATTAATAATAATAAAAATTCTAAAATTCATGGCTTTAGTACCTTCAGCATTGATGTCAAAACAGCAAAATTTAGAACTGTACCTGTAATTAAAGTGTCACCTGTAATTAACGATTCAAAGTAATGTGTATATATATTATGTATCCTGGTGTTGTTGGTTCTCGATAGCTTATGGTATTATGGTACATGTATAAACTTTTTGCTTGTTCAGTAAATTAAAGCTATTCATTTGCCTTTTTGTTTGTTAGATGTTGCCCATTACACTTGTCAAAAATGATGAGATAGCATCAAGTAAGTACACAGAATTGAAACTTTTCTCAACGTCCTAATTTTTGACATGACGTGTTTGATGTCACCAGTTCTCGATAGGTATGTATGGAGGGCAAATTTACCAATAAAATAGCATGACGTTAAATAACACTATAATCCATGTAATTTTCTAACAATAAATAATCAATTCCTGCACAGTGATATTTTTATGCTTTCAATTATGACTTGTAAATTTTTTAAATATTTTTTGAGTCCTTTTATTCCATTTATTTATTTTTTGTTTTTTTGTATTGATTTTTTATTATCCATTTATTAATTTATGAATTATTTTCGGAATTTTTGTCCTTTTCTTATCTACCGTATTGCCATCGTTTGATGATTTATGTATGCAAAATTACGCATCATTGTTGGCTATTAAAACCGGCAAACATCATAAATTCCCAAATTGAAATCCCCCCTTAATTGAATAGAAATTGATAAGAAACGACTGTAACGGCATTCCATATATTTTTTCTGCAACGTCTTCATCAGTATAAATATACTTTCGGGAATTAATTGCAGGTCCATTACCTTTAGGAACAGGCGAAATTTGTTGATATCTGTAAATTTTTTTTGACATAAAACCCGTCAAAGTATGAGGAAAACTGGGAATAGTGAAAAGCATGGCAAAAACTGCAAATTTTATTCATGACAATAATAAACACCTTGCTGCATATTATGGGTAAGTTTTTTCTGTCACAGAACAAAGTGATGTTCTTTTTGAAAATTTCCGACGAACAAACAGCACGTTCAAATTCGTTTTATATGTCAAAACTGAAAGGCACAAAACTATTGAGAACAGGTGAAAGCACGATAATTAGGTAATCAACTGACAGAACCTTATTCTATTCGGGCACATTACATTTGGGCAAAAGCATAAGCGTGACAATGTCAGGTTTGGGCAAATAAAATAGTAACGTTTGGGCAAATTATATTTTTGTTACCTGAATCTTCCATAGTTGTAATTACTGATGGACATGGGCGAGAGACGAAAGGCGGGAAACTGCACCAGAAAAGAATTCGTAAAAGTTTAAGGAAAAGGTACAGAGCCAAGACAAATATACCTTAGCTTCCATAGGATGATGATACTAGCTTCTTCACATGTATATAGTTTTATAGTTTGAGAGATATAAGTCAGATTTTAGTGCTTTTAAGTCCAATTTTAGTTCTTTAAGTCCGATT
The DNA here is from genome assembly GCA_002080025.1 of Modiolus philippinarum. Taxonomy (NCBI): domain Eukaryota; kingdom Metazoa; phylum Mollusca; class Bivalvia; order Mytilida; family Modiolidae; genus Modiolus; species Modiolus philippinarum. The sequence continues at coordinate 209,644 of MJUU01020665.1, forward strand.
TTAGTGCTTTTAAGTCCAATTTTAGTGCTTTTAAGTCAATTTTAAATGGTATTTATTGGATGATTGAACTTTAAAACTATTCAGTATATTAAAAGACTTATCCTGCTCAAAATCTTACTTCCACCTCCTTGTGGTTTGCAGGGGGCAGACGATATCTGGCAAACGTAAGAGGTATTAAAGTGTTAAATATATAACTTTACATTTGTATCATGTATTTCAGCATCTTGTTAGTATTTTATGAAAACATATTTTTTGCCAAACGTTACATTTTATATATAAGGATAGCTCAGGTAAGAAAAATATTTTTTGCCCAAATGTAACGTTTTTATTTGCCCAAATGTTTACATTTTTTTTTGCCCAAATGTAAAACGCTGTTCCATTCGTTGCAATCCTTTTCAGTGGAACACAATTAAAATTATAAAAGTTTAATTATTAATCTTATCAAAACTAAATTGAGATGTTTCTTGTCTAACTTCCTAACTGGAAATCAACACTTTAGTGTAATTGAAAAACAAAACAGGAAGTCTGCAGTTACCGCAAATTTGCAACTGGGTAACACTTGAAAATAAAGCATTTGAACTTATTTTGCTGCAATTAAAGGTTCAGGGGAATGCATTCCTACCCCTTTTTAGCTCACCTGACCCAAAAGGTCAATGTGAGCTATTGCCATCACTTGGCGTTTATCGTCCGTCCATCCGTTAAACTTTTCACATTTTCATCTTCTCCTCTGAAACTACTGAAGCAAATTCAACCAAACTTTACAGGAATGATGTATGGAAGGTCCTTTAGAAAGAATGCTCATTTCGTTCAGATCCGACAAAAAACATGGCCGCCAGCGCGAAACTTAGGTTTAACATTGGACCAAATGGGAAAAATCACATTTTCATCTTCTGCTCTGAAACCAGTAAATTCAACCAAACTTTACAGGAATGATGTACTAAAGGACCTTAACAATGATTGCTCATTTCGTTCCGATCCGACAAAAAACATTGCCGCCAGTACCGAACATGGTTTAACATTAGACCCTATGGGAAAATCACATTTTCATCTTCTGCTCTGAAACCACTGAAGCAAATTCAACCAAACTAAATAAGAATAATGTACTAAAGGTCCTTTGCTTGCTCATTTTATTCCAAACCGACAAAAAACATGGCCACCAGAACGGAACATGGTTTAACATTGGACCCTATGGGAAAATCACATTTTCATCTTCTGATCTGAAACGGCTGAAGCAAATTCAACCAAACTTTACAGGAATGATGTACTAAAGGTCCTTAACAAAGATTGCTCATTATTCCTTCTGATCTGACAAAAAAACATGGCTGCCAGCACAGAACTTAGGTTTTACATAATGAACCCTATTGGAAAAATCACATTTTCATCTTCTCCTCTGAAACAACTGAAGCAAATTCAACCAAACTTTACAGGAATGATGTACTAAAGGACCTTAACAATGACTGCTCATTTTGTTCCGATCCGACAAACAACATGGCTGCCAGCACGGAACATTGGTTTAAAATTGGACCCTATGGGAAAATCACATTTTCATCTTTTGCTCTGAAATGGCTGAAGTAAATTCAACCAAACTTTACAGGAATGATGTATGGAAGGTCCTTAACAATGATTGGTCATTTTGTTCTGATCCGACAAAAAACATGGCCGCCACTCTGCACGGAACATGGTTTAACATTGGACCCTATGGGAAAAATCACATTTTCATCTTCTGCTCTTAAACCACTGAAGCAATTTCAACCAAACTTTACAGGAAGGATTTACTAAAGGTCCTGAACAATGATTGCTCATTTCGTTCCAATCCGACAAAAAAACATGGCCACCAGCGCGTAACCTTTTTTAAACAATGGACCCTAAGGGAAAAATCACATTTCCATCTTCTACTCTGAAACCACTGAAGCAAATTCAACCAAACTTAAGAGGAATTATGTACTAAAGGTCCTTAATAATGATTGCTCATTTCGTTCCAATCCGACAAAAAACATGGCTGCCAGCACGGAACATGGTTTAACATTGGACCCTATGCGAAAATCACATTTTTATTTTCTTCTCTGAATCGGCTGAAGCAAATTCAACCAAACTTTACAGGAATGATGTACCAGAGGTCCTTTACAAAGAATGCAAATTTCATTTCAATCTGACAAAAAACATGGCCGCCAGTGCGGAACTTAGGTTTAACCTTGTACCCTATGGGAAAATTAAGTCACATTTTAATCTTCTCCTCTGAAACTGCTGAAGCAAATTCAACCAAATTTACAGGAATGATGTACGGAAGTTACTTTACAATATTTGCTCATTTCATTTCGATCCAACAAAAAACATGGCCTCCAGTACAGAACATAGTTGAACATCGTAGGGCGGTATGTGAAAACTATATGCTTTTCATTATCTTCCCTGAAACTATTTAAGCAAATTTAACTAAACTGTGATGGAATGGTGTATTGAAGGTCCTTTGCAAAGATTACTCATTTCAATAGGATCAGACTAAAAACACTTGTGCCAAGGGAGAATATAGCTTAACATTAGACCTCATTGATAAAATACATCTTTTCTGGTCATGCATGGCATAGAATATTTTGTCAGGTGAGCTATACAGGCTCAGTTTCTGAGCCTCTAGTTTGGTTTTATCAGGTTGTGTGGGCTCAGGTACAAGTGCAATGTTTATGGCCTTCGTTGATTAGGTCCTTCATTATCTTCATTTGTGTTTGAAGCTTGCACAAGAAAATCATATTTCGTTGAGTTTTTAAATTCGTGGTTTGGGGACACCCACGAAAACCACGAAAATTGGTACCCCAAGAATAAAAATGAATTCACAGTATCTATTAATGTATTGTTCAATAATATTTGGCATGTGGGTTTGTCTTAGATGGAAGATGACAGCCTCCTATTTTGCTTTAGCCCTTGACCTCATTTTCATGGTCTAGTGAACAGGTTTGGTTTTTCAGTATCTATCAGTGGTAGGTCATTAATATTTGGAATTTTGCTTTGGGTGATATGTGACAGTGTGCTATATTGCTTTTGTCAGTTAATCTTATTTCACAGTCTAGTGAACATGTTAAGTTTTCTGATTTAGGTAGTTTGAGTTTTCACATCAATTTTATGATCAAGCAGGGAGGGGCGAGACATCAATTTGGGTCCACACTTGTTTATATTGTTTTATTTATCATGTTTATGTTCTTCAAGTAATGAATGAAACTTGGCAGTTAGTTGGATCACTATAAGGAGAAGTGCAGGCAGAAAAAAAATCAAATTGGCCGCCATTTTCGAGATAGCTGGAAAATACGTAAAAAAAATTTCAAATTTGTACAATTTCAACAAAGTTTAATTAGTAGGTAGATTTTGACAATTGAAATGATGCCAGTGATGACATCAGCTATTACTTGCAATTGCAAATTTTATTTACCAGTGTACTTTCTTTGCAGATCAGTTGATGATTAGTGTATCATACTTAACAGAAGTAATGAATAAAGATGTAAGTACCGGTACATTGCAATACATAAAGTTGTTATGGAATTAAAATTAGTTGGAAACTTTATTAATTAAGACAGTACAAATTTTTAATTTTCCAGAAATTTGACATAAATAATTTTAACACAACTTTCAGCATCTATTATGCAAGTGGTTACATAACTGTTTTGAATTATTTTATTATGTCCCTATTTCTCCTGTCATTTGACATTACCATGCAACTAAAACATTAAGTGATCATTATATAGATAGCAGTGAAATGACATCAGAATATTATCGTCGATGTAAACATCTTCTGCATTGATATAAAAAAATAATCCCAATAAAGTTGCATCTGAAATCTGTTTTTAAGATTTGAAAATCTATATAATAAAAAGTATAACTTAAATAGAATGTGATGAATATCTAACTTAAATAGAATGTGATGAATATCGATAAAAATGTCACTTGTGTCGAACAATGCATTGGATTGAACACGTTTCAGTACATTTCATCCTACTGCATTGTTCAGCACTCACGACATCATTATAGATATTCATTTCAGTTGTTCAATTTAACTATTATAATTATTTTTGCGAGTGCTTAATTTTTTGCAATTCTGATTTCAAGAAAATTACATACAATGAAATATAATTTGTGTGAGACTTAATACGGCAAACAATAAAAAGTCTTACACTTTTAAATCTGTGAAAATGAAATAAAGAAATTAAAGAAATCGTGAAATTTTAACTTGTGAAAAATAGCTAGCTATATGATTCATTGCTAAAGTTGGCATTTAACAGCAATTAATCAATCATTGATTTGTTCAGCATTTACTGGCAGAGTAATGATCTCTAAAAGCTTGTATTTGCAGAACTTTTTTCGTACTGTTGCACAGAATTAATTATTCATTACAATCTTTAAAGGAGTTAGAAAAGCAGTATTCCTGTTCGAAATGGTCACACAGATTCTCAGCAGAGGAAGTTATAAAACAGCATATAATTACAGTTACAGAGGGTATAATAATTTTATTTTCCTGTTTGTAAACTCCTAACAACAAAATCTCAAACATAACACATGGAATTACAATTAGTTAGCAATACCGGTACATTATTTCATCGTTATATGTTCTCCAAAAGGAAAAGGTTGATGACAGATGGAAATCAGCCCTAAAACCTTAATACAAATTTGAATTATTGTTAAGAAAATACTTTGAAATAATTACATTTTTTTAATCTGGACTGGGTTGTACAAATGTCAGTTAACATCAATTGATGCTTAAATTTTAAGTGTAAATTAGCAAATTCAACCAAAATTATTTACACCTAAGGTCGTACAGGAGTCTCAACTGTCAGATGTAATTTCTGATATTTTCATGACTTTTACTTTTAAAATAAGGGCATTTTAAAAATAAAATAAAATTTGGGGGTCACCAGCTATATAATCATAAAATCTGTCATTCAAAATTTAGCTATTTATCAAAATTTGAATTATTTTAGTTACATCAGATAAAATTTTTTACAATTTTGTAAATTATTAGCTAATATACTTGCCTTTGATTTGCATAAAAAAAATTTGGGTCACCAAACTAATTTTTTAATATATCTCGAAAAACTGACTTTTTCCTATTATTTCTATATATATTATCTCCCCTTAATAGGCCAGGACTTTGCTGAAAAGGTTCAATATTATGCATGTTTGATCACATTTAATTAATGAGACATAAAAAATCATGTTGCCTACATTCCCATAGTGAATTCTTTTTTTTGTGAAATGGGCAAGAATGATGCACAGTATCATACCCCTGTACTTTCTTAAAATTTAAACATCACTTAACTATAAATGTGCAACCAAGTCCATATCTTTTGTTATACCCCCGCAAACAAAGTTTGGGGGGGGGGGGTATATAGGAATCACCCTGTCCGTCTGTCCGTCCGTCTGTCCGTCCATGTACCTTGTCAGCGCATGTTCTTCCAAATGGCAGCTTGGATTTTGATGAAATGTTACACAGATGTAGTACACCACCTGAAGATGTGCATGAAGTCATATGGTTGCTGCCGGATATTTTGAAGGGGAGATAATTTGTCTTTGAATATTTTCTCGAAAAGGGGGGATGACGAACCTTGTCAGCACATATTTTCCTAAACGGCTGCTTGGATTTTGATGAAATGTTACACAGTTGTAGTACACCACCTGAAGATGTGCATGAAGTCATATGGTTGCTGCCTGAAATTTTGAAGGGGAGATAATTTGTCTTTGAATATTTTCTCTAAAAGGGGGAGGACGAACCTTGTCAGCACATGTTCTCCTAAACGGCTGCTTGGATTTTGATGAAATGTATAACAGTTGTAGTACAATACTGAAGATTTGCATGAGATAAAATGGTTGCTTTCTGAAATTTTGAAGGGGAGATAATTTGTCTTTGAATATTTTCTCAAAAATGGGGGAGGACAAACCTTCTCAGCACATTTTCTCCTAAACGGCTGCTTTGATTTTGATGAAATATTACACAATTGTAGTACACCACCTGAAGATTTGCGTGAAGTAACATGGTTGCTTTCTGAAATTTTGAAAGGGAGATAATTTATCTTTGAATATTTTCTGGAAAAAGGGGATGGATGAACCTTGTCAGCGCATGTTCTCCTGAATGGATTTTTGGATTGGGATGAAATGTTACACAGTTGTAGTACACCACCTGAAGATATACATGAAGTATTATGGTTGCTGCTAGAAATTTTGAAGGGGAGATAATTCATCTTTGAATATTTTCTGGTAAAAAGGGGGACAAACTTTGTCAGTGCATGTTCTCTTAAAGGGGTATTTGGATTTTGATGAAATGTTACACAGTTGTCGCATACCACCTGAAGATTAGCAAGAAGTAGTACTGTTGCTGTCCGAAATTTTGAAGAGGAGATAATTCTTCTTTGAATAATTTCTGGAAAAAAGAGGGAAAGTATATCAATGTGTCCATACTTGTATTGTGTCCACATTTGTACTGTGTCCACAAATGTATTGTGTCCACATACAATTAAGTTTACACTTGCCTTATTGATTCAGGGTTCAATTAGGGGGGGTATAACTGGCTGCCATTCGGCGACAGCTCTAGTTATAAATTGTGAGAAACATGGCTAAACATCATTTAAAGTACAGGATTTAGAATTCTTCTGCAAATGACAGTTTGCAAATTTGCAATGGAAGATGACCCCTTGAAGATTAATGCATAGGACCTTATCATCCATGTGTTAATGATCAATCAGAAGTAAGAATTTATATTCTAATATGGGAACAATGGCGACCAGCCATATGAAAATCTCCAATAACATTATGAGCGACGTCACAACAGTCTTTATGCTGAAACAGACGACGTCATAATATGTTTTGTGCACAAAACGTCAGTTAATCTTATTTAATGGCTGTCCTTACCGTGTTCACTATAGGTCTGCATAGATCATTAAATGTTAATTAGAATTGAAATAATTCATGTTCGCCGGTGGTTTGTAGTCGATTTTCATATGGGTGTCCATTATTTTCATTTATTTTACCCCTCGCTACGCTCTGGGTAAAATATTTTTGGCTACTTGACTGATAATACTAGCAATCTTAAAAGAAATATACCAAATATCAAACAAAGGCTTAATGACCAGTCAATGCAAAATCAACATAGCAGTTTAATTGAAAGTAATAAACTGTCCTTCTATTAAAACATTCATAAGTCAAATCAAATGCCTTGCTATGTAGATATCTGTAAATTCAAAATTGATAGGTCCACAATTTGTAAATATCGAATAAGTGCTCACTCTCTTGCAATAGAGAAAGGGCGCTATAAAAATATCCCCCAAAATGCAAGACTATGTACTAAATGTGAAAGTGGGCAAGTCGAAGATGAAATACATTTTTTCATACATTGCCCCAAATATAACATATACAGTCAGGGCTGTTCCAGAACAATGAAGGAGCCTTTGAAGGCACTTCATATAAATTGCTGTGGGTGGTTGTGTTTTCTTCATTCTTTTGTATTGTACATATGGGGCAGAATTCTATGGGTGGTTGGGGTCAATAAAAAGTGCCTTCAAACCCCCCATGTCAATTTATCTGGAACAGCCCTCAAGAGTTAAACATTTAGTTGAAATGTGAATTTGAAAAATTTAATTATTTGACTGAAAACAAACTCTATTTGATACTAAACAGTAGTTCTTTAGTAGTGCTTAAGGCAATTATTGAATTTATCAATAAATGCCAAGATATATAACTAAACTATAAAAGTAATAAGAGCAAACCCCTCCTTTTCATTGACCTTACAAATTGTTATTAATTATACATAAAAGTCACTGCCACCCCAGGTTTCTATAATTGTATATTCATACATTGTCATTTATTGAATCATATTGTTTTGAACCATTCATGTCTTGGTATTTTTATGTTGTTGTTAGTTGTGTTATAACCATTTATTGAAAATGTGTTGATACAAATAAATATTTTGTATTTTTGTATTTCGTAATATTAACGAAAATAATGGCAACCCATATGTAAATCTCCAACAAACCACCGGGGCCCATGAATTATTTCTTAATTATACAACAATTGTAGCCATAGCTTCATGTCATGGCTACAAAATACCTGATGTCACAACGGACAGTACAATCAAATAGTGAAGACTGTGCTGAAATAATTATATAGACTTTCGGAGTTTACAGAAGAGATAGGCAGATGCTTATGCTCGATCAAAATTTTAAGATCACGGTTTCTATTATTCAGGTAAGAAATTTTATGTTTTTTCTCTTGTTTTGCAGTGCTCAGTTCAAGAAAAGACACTAGTGAAAGTTATCCCGATCTTCAATAAGATCTATCATTGTCAGTTCTGTTTAAAACCTTTGATTTTCAATGAAAATATTTAGTGATTAAATGAACAGTGATTTCTAAAGTTTATTTCACAGTTTTAAAAATAAGGCACTTATGTTTCAATATATAAAATTTCACAAAATTATACAATAGGACTACTTAATAATGCATATCTAG
>MJUU01020665.1:230349-245338 GCA_002080025.1 Modiolus philippinarum
TGTAGCTATGATACCTAGAGTCATCATATTTAGTCTATTGCTGCATCTAGATGGATGCATGCCAGTCTGACACCTGTCATTTAGCCTTGACCTCAATTTCATGGTTCATTGACTTTGATCATTTCTCTTTAACTAGAACACTTGTAGTCATCATATTTGGTCTATTGCTACATCTAGGTGGGTGCATGCCAGTCTGACACCTGTCATGTAGCCTTGACCTCAATTTCATGGTTCATTGACTTTGAAAATTTCATTGCTTTAACACTTATTTATCTGTAGCTATGATACCTAGAGTCATCATACAGTACAAACAGAGGTATTCAGTTGAAAATCGCTCAAATCCGACGTCGGTGAATTGTTTGTGAAATGGGGTGAATGTCCGACAACAAACCCGACATTCACAGACATTCACGGATGTCCGAGAAACTGATAAACAGAGGATTAACTCACCTGCTGTTGTTAATTGTACTTGTCAACATTTATCTACTTGTGTATACAAAGTAATTATCTTTTAGTGCAGTTAATTATTTTGGAAAAGCTTGCTTTTCATATTTCAAATAGTCGGAATATCGAGATGATATTTTTAAAAAATATTATGCGTATGGCAGAAAATAACTTATAATTGGTATGAACATCGTGAATTATATGTGACTCTCAGAACTCAAAGTTGTTAAAAGATCATATTATATAAAATAATTTGTTACTTATTAAATAATTTGCACGAATATCAGCCTTAAAATTGCGTAATTTGGTTTTGTTAGGTCAAGGTTAATCTTAGTGAGTGACGACCTATAAATAGCACGCTATTAATAACTTTGAATTTAAAAAAAAAATCACACGAAAAATAGCTTCAGAGAAAATCAATATTCACATATCCTTGCAGGGAATATTTCAGTGTATATTCAGTTCCAAGAATTACTTAACATTCCATAAAAGCATTTGTTATTTTTTATTATTTTTTACACGATGTCACGCTCAATAAGACGGTGAACTTTTCTCATTTTATTTTATGCTAAGATAAAAGTGTTTTATCAGAAAGAAGTTTCCAATAGTATAAAAGTTCCTTTTTGCTGAGATAATAATTTAATTCTGAAATGCCTCGGCGAATTTTGGAAGAGAACCACGTCTTTGGCTCCTATTTTTATCACAAACAATACGTGCGAGTCTATTTTTAAGGGGAATCCGCTAAACTGTATTTTGATTGGTCATAAAAATAGAAATTCCATGCTTCAATTTCGTGCAACCCGAACATTCTAGCATGTCAGTATGAGAATCTACGGAGGCTTACGTTTTGAAATTAGACGTGTTTTAACCCATGCCACTTTTCTCAATTAAATGGAAATTGAGGAGATATTTTTACATAGGTATATGTTTCGTCGAAGCCATCCAATTGTCTTTTTTTTTTATTCGTGGCATTTATTAATACGTTCAGGAATACCATTTTGATAGGGAAGTCACATGAAACCCGGTTGTCATTAGCCTAAAACTTTTGAAGAGATAGAACATGAAAACTCCGACAATTCTGGTGGAAGTCCGACTTTCACCGGCATTTATCAGTTGACNTTGAAAAATTTAATTATTTGACTGAAAACAAACTCTATTTGATACTAAACAGTAGTTCTTTAGTAGTGCTTAAGGCAATTATTGAATTTATCAATAAATGCCAAGATATATAACTAAACTATAAAAGTAATAAGAGCAAACCCCTCCTTTTCATTGACCTTACAAATTGTTATTAATTATACATAAAAGTCACTGCCACCCCAGGTTTCTATAATTGTATATTCATACATTGTCATTTATTGAATCATATTGTTTTGAACCATTCATGTCTTGGTATTTTTATGTTGTTGTTAGTTGTGTTATAACCATTTATTGAAAATGTGTTGATACAAATAAATATTTTGTATTTTTGTATTTCGTAATATTAACGAAAATAATGGCAACCCATATGTAAATCTCCAACAAACCACCGGGGCCCATGAATTATTTCTTAATTATACAACAATTGTAGCCATAGCTTCATGTCATGGCTACAAAATACCTGATGTCACAACGGACAGTACAATCAAATAGTGAAGACTGTGCTGAAATAATTATATAGACTTTCGGAGTTTACAGAAGAGATAGGCAGATGCTTATGCTCGATCAAAATTTTAAGATCACGGTTTCTATTATTCAGGTAAGAAATTTTATGTTTTTTCTCTTGTTTTGCAGTGCTCAGTTCAAGAAAAGACACTAGTGAAAGTTATCCCGATCTTCAATAAGATCTATCATTGTCAGTTCTGTTTAAAACCTTTGATTTTCAATGAAAATATTTAGTGATTAAATGAACAGTGATTTCTAAAGTTTATTTCACAGTTTTAAAAATAAGGCACTTATGTTTCAATATATAAAATTTCACAAAATTATACAATAGGACTACTTAATAATGCATATCTAGTTTGTTGTGTTATTAATGTGAAGGTTTAGGCTTCACTAAAAATGAAGTCATGTCCAGTGAATACAGTGATCCCAAAAATCACCTATTCTATATTTTCCTCTGGTATTTTTTTTCTTTTGCATGAAATCAATACAAATGTAAATTTATCTTTGTGTAACAAATTTAAAAAATATTTTGACTTTTTTCCAGGTAGTAAAAAGGCAAAATCAGAAATAGAGTGCCAACTTGGAAGAACCTATGGTGACACAGAAAATCAAAAGTTAGACATTTTTGGTGCAGACACTCTGCCTGGAGGTAATATTTGATGAGACCTTAATGTGAAATATTCTGAAAATGTAAAATTAAATCATGTCTGTAGAGACAGAAATAATACTACAATTGCTTCCATTCATAATACAATAATTTGAAATTTTTCATATATCTGGTTGAAAGTCATCAAGAAGAACCTTTTCGAAGTACAAAATATACCTAATTGCCAAGTTTGAGATTCCAAAGAAAAAAAGAGATTTGTGCAAAACCTTGACCATGACAAATCCTCAGAACATCAGTTATTATGTTACCCAAAACAGGGTTCCAAATAATATAAGCCTCAGACAAGGTCTACACTTGACAAACAACTTCTGCTAAATTCCTTTGTCATACTTTTCTCTTATGACACAATCATCACAGCCAGTTTATATTTGGCATGGAGCTTCAGTATGGGGTACTTTATATTTGGCATGGAGCTTTAGTATGGGGTACTATATATTCAGCATGGAGCTTAAGTTTGGGGTACTATATATTAGACATGGAGCTTCAGAATGGGGTTCTACATGTATATATTTGGCATGGAGCTTCAATATGGGGTGCTTTACTGCATCCTCCCTATTGGACCATATTGATCTACTACTTCCTGTTTACTAGCTTGGTACTTTTTCATGCCCCATGAATTGAAGGCTCATATAATAAAATTTTAGTCTCTTGATATTCGGGTTATTGGATGTGGTTTGTTGCCATTGATTTATTCACTTTTATACCTTTTTGTGGCCATTTAGGGCTTGCTATATGGTGTGAGGTTCCTCACTGTGTTGAAGACCATACGGTGACACCTAGATGCTTTGTTTTGGGTCGTTTTAACCTTGATATTGGATGTTGTCTCCTTTACATTTACCCCATTTCCTTTCTTTTTCATATTGTACATCTTTCTGTCTGCAGCTGTTTGTCTGCAATACTTTAACATGGGGTATATCACTGGTTGGTAAGTGATATGGCTTTCATTTTTATGCCCAGCCCATGAATGTGGAAGGGGGCATGTAGTGTTACCCTTGTCCGTCCTTCCATCCGTATGTCCAAGTTTTGCATTTAAGTCCATTTCTCAGAAACTTTAAGGTATAGAACAGTGATAGTAGACCAGTAGATAGATCTTTGATAGTACTATATAGTTCACTAGGCAGTTTGACACTTTGACCTACATTTTATGGTTGAGTGACTCTGGTTAAGTTTTGCGATAAAGTCCATTTCTCAACAACTACACATATAAGACAATGATGTTTCATCAAATTAACTGCCTTGATGAGTAGTACCCAAATCATTGACAATTAGATGACATTGACCTACATTTTATGCTTCAGTGACTTTGGTTAAGTTCTACCAAAGTCCTTTTCTCAACAACTACACATTATAAGACAATGATGTTTCATCAAATCAATTGCCTTGATGAGTACTACCCAAATCACTGACAATTAGGTGGCTTTGACCTACATTTTATGCTTCAGTGACTTTGAATAAGTTTTGTATTAAAGTAGATTTCTCAACAACTACACATTATAAGACAATGATGTTTAATAATATTAATTTCCTTGATGAGTACTAACCTAGTCACTGAAAATTAGGTGGCTTTGACCTACATTTTACGCTCCAGTGACTTTGGTTAAGTTTTGTGTTAAAGCCCATTTCTTAACAACTACACATTATAAGACAATGATATTTCATCAAATTAATTTTCTTGATGAGTACTACCCAAAATATTGACATTTAGGTGGCTTTGACCTACATATTATGTTTCAGTGACCTTGGTTAAGTTTTGCGTTGAAGTCTGTTTCTCAATGATTATGTATTGTAGCATCATGATATTTCACTGTATTATTCATCTAAAGGAGAACTACCTGTTTCACCAACAGTTGGGTGTCCATGACCTACATTTTATCATTTGTTTATGCTTGAAAGACTTCAGTTAAATTATGAATTTAAGTCAATTTCTTAACAACTTCACATTGTAAGACAATGTTATGTCATAAAATTAATCATCTTGATCAGTACTACCCAAATCACTGACAATTAAGTGACTTTGACCTATAATTTATGCTTGAGTGACATGTGTTAAATTTTGTCTTATAAATCCATTTCTCTGCAACTACACAATATATAACTATGAATTGTTGTATGAAATTAATCATCTTGATGAAAACTGCCCAGTCCTTTAGCATTTTGGTGACTTTGACCTACTTTTATGCTTGAATGACTTTGTTAAATTTTTTGGTTTATGTCCACTTCTTAATAACAACACACAATATTCCATCACAATTCACTGTCAGGGGATTAATTTCACGCCGATTGACTTAGTTTACCTGTTGCGACAAATTTATTGGCGGGGCATCCGTGTCTCATAGACACATTCTCTAGTTTGCATATGTATTCCTTGAGGCAAGACTTTTCAAACAGTACTAGAATATTGACCTCTTCACATTTGCATGAGGCCTACTTTTTGAAAAAATTAATAAACTTGAACATTGGGTATATCTTTTGAACAATTTCATATGTGTATTCCTTTCACTTAGTACAAGAATTTTTGACCTTGTGACCTTGACCTTTGCATGTGACTATCTGATAAAATTTCAACACAAATGTGAAATTATATTTTGTTTAACTATTCCTCATTCGATTTTTGTTTTGGCTCCCAATACCCAATTTAATAGTATGATATTTAATAGTAGTTCAATTTATTGTGCCATTACCTTTTGCAATGTTTATTATATATTTAGAAACAATAAACTAATCTGTGTGAAAAATGCCCAGATAACTACAGAATTTGTATTGAAAATAGATCTTTATACTATTCAGTAGAGGTAATTAAAAACTTAAAAATTGGTTCAGTAGTCCCCCTCTTGATAGACCACCCTATTTGCAACATAAAATTGGCCTTTCAAAAGGGGTGGTCTCTCAAAAGGAATAGGTCCAAAATTCTAAAGGCTGAATATAAGTATATTGTGTAAAACATTTGCTATTCTATTTCACTTTATGTACTGTGAATTCATTTTTATTCGTGGGGTACCAATTTTCGTTGTTTTCGTGGGTGTCCCCAAACCACGAATTTAAATACTCAACGAAATGTGATTTTCTTGTGCAAGTTCAAACACAAATGAATGAACACAATATAGGACCTGATCAACGAAGGCCATAAACCTTGCACTTGTACCTGAGCCCAAAACTAACTGATATATCCAACAATAAGTAAACATGCATTCTCTTGCTCTTTAATAGCAGCAAAATAAGTTAAAATGCTTTATTTCCGAGTGTTTTCCAGTTAACAAATTAGCGGTAACTGGCTTCCTGTTTTGTTTATAAATTATGCTAAAGTGTTGATTTACAGTTAAGAAGTTTGGACAAGAACCATCTCAATTCAGTTTTTATATCATATTATTAATTAAACTCTTAAAGTTTTAATTATGTTCTGCTGAAAAAGACATGTTTATTTTGCAATCAATACAGGTGTCTATTTATAAAAACGAATGGAATATGGTTATGTCAGATGGTAACCTAATTACAAAATATTTACACATCACTAGGAATTGTTAATTACAGGTGACACTTTAATTACAGGTACAGTCCTGAATTTTGGTGTTTTGACATCAATAATGAAGGTACTGAAGCCATGAATTTTATAATCTTTATTTTCTAAATTTAAATTTTTTTTTTTTTTTGGAACAAGTGGCAATCCACGAATTCACGTACACCACGAAATGTCTTTTTTTCTCTACCCACGAAAATTGGTACCCACGAAATTAAATGAATTCACAGTATGTATGAAAGCATTCAAAATGTCTTCTTATTCATCACATGCACATTTGACACATTATATATTTATATTCATGTATATCTAACACAGATTTAAAACACATGTGCATTCATTAAAATACACGCATTAACCAGAAACCTATTTAAGTATTATACATGGCCCTGAAGTTTCATTCTCAACAACTTGTCTTTATCATATATTTATTATATTATATTTCTCTTTAATATACCTGTAGGGCTTCTCACCTGCTAATTAAGTCAATTTAATTGATGGTTTAATTATTCCAGTAAGTTATTACAAAATGGCATTTAATTTTCATCAGTGTTTACAAAACAAAACATGGTCTTTATAGAGGGGTAATGTGCATATTTTTGACACAGAAAGGGTTGTCTCTGGTTGGGTTTTAGGGGTGGTCTTCCAAAAGGGGTCAATTTGTTCACAAAAGAGTTAATGCAAGAGAAATGCGGCCTCTAGAAAGGGGTGGTCTTTCAAGAGGGGGACTACTGAATATCTTTTGAGTGGTTACTGATAGGGTTTTGTATTTCACAGGTGTATTTATCATGATTTAACTTTTCAGTTGATACTAGAATTTATGCATACATACACACACTATCAACCAAGTGCGAATCGATGGGATCATTTTAAGAGTCTAAACAATAGATGCGATTCCGATGAAGGAATTATTACTGTCATTAAATCAATAATGTTTATGACAGTAATAATGACTTTTTCAACAATCGCATATATTGGTTTGACTATCATAATGATCTCGTCGATTCGCACTTGGTTGATAGTGCATACAGGGATCAAAGATATCATATTTTGTCTTGGTTAAGGTCCTCTTTTGTTCCATTTTTAAAAAGTAGTTACATTCAATTTGCATTTTGGACTATTATAAACTTTGATCAAATGATGGACTCTGTATTGCCTTCACTAACATAAGTTGTCTTTTTTTTGTATGCATTTTATAAATAATATATTTTATTGTAAATAGATGCACCTATATTTGTCTTCATTCATGGTGGATACTGGCAGGACATGAGGTAAATATTTAGATTTACCTGTTTTTATTTTGCTGAATCTTCTGTTCTTCCCAAGTGTCTGTGTCTATTAGGGCTGAGTATTGTAAGGAATCTTTATGATATGATGCATATTGTGCATATTGTGCATATTGCAATGGTCAAGTGAGTGGCAAAAGTATCATTACAAAGAGATGTATTTTTACACCCCAATCCAACGTTCTGAAAGACTGACAGCAGAGAAAGAAACATTGATGATAATTGATTGACAGTGGTGTATGTAAAAGAATTTGTTGACCCCACTGCCCTTGGAGGATTTGTCATTTGATTGGATAGATCCATTTTTATGCAACCAATCAAATGTAAAATCTTCTTATGTCAGTACTGTCAGTCAAGCATAACATATACACCGCCAAGCAATTGACAATGTGTAAAATGTATTTCTTGTTCTTTTTGGACAACGGCTTGTGTTGTAATATAACATCTCTTTGAAATGAAACTTTTGCCACTCTCTTGACCATCGCAATATCAGGATGCAATACAATAACACAATACATATTACAAATTTTGTTTTCATGACACAAATTAAACTATCAAGACTTGACTTATATAAATACTACACTGTAGAATTGTTTGAATATTCAAACCATGTATCTGTTATGAAATAAAATCACAATTCAGCTTGTGATTCCCTTACAGTTCATAAAACAACGATTTAACCAGTAGAAATCAAAATTAAAAAATGTGACCTGAAAATGCAGTAAGATTGCGTACATGTAGATGGCTATTTGAAAAAAAATTTAGAAATAAACAAAAAGAATAGCAAATTAAGTAATGATTTATTTTATTTCAGTCGTGAAGTGTCTAGTTTCATGGTGCCACCATTGTGTAAAGCAGGAGCTGTCGTTGTTATTGTGGGGTATGAATTAGCCCCTGTTGGTGGGTATCACTATAGTCGTTGTTATTGTGGGATATGAACTAGCCCCTGTTGGTGGGTATCACTATAGTCGTTGTTATTGTGGGATATGAATTAGCCCCTGTTGGTGGGTATCACTATAGTCGTTGTTATTGTGGGATATGAACTAGCCCCTGTTGGTGGGAATCACTATAGTTGTTGTTATTGTGGGATATGAATTAGCCCCTGTTGGTGGGAATCACTGTAGTCGTTGTTATTGTGGGATATGAACTAGCCCCTGTTGGTGGGTATCACTGTAGTTGTTGTTATTGTGGGATATGAACTAGCCCCTGTTGGTGGGTATCACTATAGTTGTTGTTATTGTGGGATATGAATTAGCCCCTGTTGGCGGGTATCACTATAATCGTTGTTATTGTGGGATATGAATTTGCCCGTTTTGGTGGGTTTCACAATTGAATGTAAGATTATTTACCATATTTTACGGCATACAGATGGTGAAAATGTATAAAGGTACATAGGACAAAATCGCTACAATTGCATGATAATTAAACAATTTATATTATCAGCTAAAAGGCTAACATTGTGTGTTAATTAATCTACAAGTAGAAATCTATTACACAGTGTGGCGATGTTGTTCCTCTTGAAGTCACCATGAGGCCTTCAATAATTAGAATAATCTCATCCCTCATTGTAAGTCCATGAGGGCCTGTTGAGCAGAATTGAGCAGAATGCACTTGCTAAATGTTGAACAAGCTGTATCCATGTATATTTTATGCCCCCACCTTTAGGCCGTACGTCCAACGTCTGTATATACGTCCGAAATTTTAATTATCTTGTGTATGCAGGAATGATTTGATATTTGGTATGAAGTTTTGGTATGAGTTGTACTGTGTCTCCCCTTTTCAAGTCGGTCACTTCCTGTTTGCTGATATATCTGTATGGCGGATGCATCTGTGTACCATGGTCACATATTCTTTTCTTACCTTTGGATAAAGATAAGTGATTGTCAAAAAAAAACAAAAAACAAAAATGCACAAAGGACTCTTACAAACAATGTCATCTGTTTCTGTACAAGGGATTAAAAGACAATTCAACATATTAACAAACACAGGACACTCATAGAGTAGATTGTAAGAAAACTTTAACAATGGGGAGATTTGGACATGTGAGACTTTTGGGCTCGCTTGACTATGCTAGGGTGAGCTTTTTTCATCACTTTGCATCCATTGTCATCATTAGTCCATCAAAGATCTTCACTTAGCCATTTGGAACCAACTTCAGCTACGATAGTCCTTGGTTGGTCACCTGCAGAAAGGGTGTTTTTCAGGTTTGCACTATATCCAAGATGGGTGCCATCATGGAACATAGTTTAACATTGGAACCTACAGGGAAAACTTGTTCTATGATCTTCATCCTGTCTTTTGTAACTATCAGGTCAATCAGATCCAAACATGCAAAAAAAGTGTTTTTGGGTTTGCCATTTATCCAATTGGCCAACAGCATGGATCATTGATTAACATTAGACACTATGGGAAAATTCTCTGACACTGCCAGGCCAATGTTTCCAAACTTGACCAATATAGTCCTTGGATGAACCCCTGCAAGAAAGGTTTTTTCAGGTTTGCCCTATATCCAAGATGGCCAACAGCATGGACCCTTAGGGAACACTTCCAAAGATCTTCTCCTCAAAAACTACTCAGCCGAATGGAAGAAACCTTTAGTCACAATAGTGCTTAAGTGGTCCTCTGCTAAGAAGAATTTTTTAAGGTGAGCTGTTCATCCAAGATGGCCACCAGTGGCCACCAATTTAATATTAGAGTCTACCGTAAACACATTTTTGAGATCTTCTTCTCTGAAATTACTTTGCCAGTAGGTACCAAACTTGACGACATTTGTCTCTAGGTAGTCCCTCTGAAAAAAGTTTTCTTTTTCAGTTGGCACTTTATCAAAGATGGCTGCCAGAAGGGAACCTAGTTTTAACATAGGACCCTATGGATAACACACGCAGAGATCTCGAAATCTACAGAGCAAATTTTAACCAAACTTTGCCATAAGAGTATTTTTGAGAGAAACCTTTAAAAAAATGTTATCAGGTTTGCATTTTATCCAAGATGGCTGGCAGTGGGAAGCATAGGTAAACATTTGATGCTTTTGAAACACTCTCAAAGGGTTTCCTCTGAAACAATTGGGCAAATTGAAACCATAATTAAATTTGAACCTTTTAACATAGACTGTCTATGTTAGTCAAGGTTCAGGTGAGCCAGACATGCTCTTTAGAGTCTCTTGTTTCTTTAAACTGATGAATTTATGGACTAATATTGAATTAATTAGACTTATACACCACATCAACCTATAGGCACTTAAGTTCATTATTTTTCTTATGATTTGGCCATTTTCTTTTAGTATGAATATTTAGAGTAGGATTAGATATGAATTATTGATATCATTTTTCCTCTTATTTTACTGGTCAGTATTGAGGAGTACTTGTATCACTATTTTGGCTTTTTTACCTCACTTTGATAGCCAGGTGACCTTTTTCCATTACTTGGTGTCCAACATCAGGCCAAACATAAAAATATGTTTGTTTCCCCTCGCCTGACCAGGTCAGAAAAAAGGGCCCACGTCTAAAAATTTTTTTGTCAAAAAATCACGATGTTTTTTTTTAATTCCGTAAAAAAATCGTGTCCATTCCATGTCTATTCTGGAGGTTACTTTTTGTACTTTCGGAAGTCATCGGTATTAACCATTTTGATAGATTCACATGTGCAAAAGGAAAACGTGCATCAGGATCGGTTTGTCGGTAACTTACCAATAAAATTACATACAAGACCAAAAGTTAGGCCGATCATGGTCAAAGGACTTTTACAGTTACTGTGAGAGTTAGACCTGGTGTGACTCAAAACGAAGAAAGTCATGCCGTTTGCAAACTAGTCGGGCATGGTCATGACGGTTACATCGTTGCACAGGCACTTGTTTTATACAAAATGTCTGTCCCTCCCTCTCTTCTTCGAGGGATGGACTGACATTTTTTATGAAACAAGTGCCTGTGCTTCATTTGTCAACTCATACATTGTTTTTGTCATCTGAGGTTAAACCATTCGGCACATTAACATATTTGGCGACATTACTGAGTCCGACAAGCCTTCGAACCGTGTGACTTTTTGGGACAGATTTTGGCAAACAAATAAGAGTTGTTCACGATTTTGTTAAATCCCTTTGGGATTCGAATCCTGAGATCCAAAAGGCAAACATCTGCCAAATTTACTTTTAATTTGCTCTGTGTGATTTATATTTCCTAGGCTTGAGATGGTGGATGGTTAATGTCCTTTAAATCAACCTTTCTCACACCAACTCATTTTTCTTCTTAATTCTTCTAAACATTTGACATTGGGAATAGTATTGGGTGTCGAAACTTCAAATTCCAAAGGAAATTTGACATTTTTCTACCATCGGTTTCAAAGAGGGCAACAACTTCATACCAAGAAAAAAAAAATTTGAAGTAGTAATTTTCCCCTATATGGAACAACAGCAGTAGAATACCGAAGGAACAAAGGAGTGAAATTTACAAAAATTGAAGTGCAAGACACAAAACAATGATGCTAGACAGACGCAAAGCAACTATTTGTGACATGCCTTTCTTTGGAAAGGCCTCCTTTTTTGATACGCAGCAAAATTTATAGTGTCATGGGACAGAGGAAATTGGGCATGAAGTATATACCTCTAACGAGGATTGAACAAAGGATCTTTTGAGATGGGAGGGGTGGGAGAAAGTGAAATATTAATTTTATTTAGATTTTTTCACTTCAAATTTTATTGGTTTCTAAGAGTAACTCCAATTTTTTTCTTTTTTAAATTTTCACCTCCCTGGTATTTCAATATTCTAGTTTAAGCTACCC
Source organism: Modiolus philippinarum (assembly GCA_002080025.1). Taxonomy (NCBI): domain Eukaryota; kingdom Metazoa; phylum Mollusca; class Bivalvia; order Mytilida; family Modiolidae; genus Modiolus; species Modiolus philippinarum. Next base: position 242,678 of record MJUU01020665.1, read on the forward strand.
CTTAATATGTTCTATATTTTGCTTGCTTTGATATCTACTACAATTGGTATCCCAGCTGTCACAAGTTCCTAGTGTTGTTGGCGTTTGGATTTTGTCTTTCATTTGTGCTTTTCATGTGCAGTTCTCTTCTAGGTTGTGGCCTGCGATCATATTTGTTTCCTGTTATTTTTTGTATTACAGTCAACTCCATTTAATTGCATACCTCTTAATAGAATATTTCTCTTAATTGCATACAATTCTGCTGCACAAAACCATTTACTATATGCTTCTATATTATTTATTCCTTTTAATTGCATATTGAATAGTTAAGAAATTCCTGTTAATTGAATAATTTCATTTTCAAATCAAGACATGTTTTGTGAAATTTAACATTAATAGAAAATATTTTTTAGCAAATTATTCTGAAAAAAAATAATTAAAATGAGAAATCTAATTATGACATGTCAATTCAATTAATGATTTTGTAAAAAAACAGACTGTAACCTCTGTGTTTGTTTAATGATTAACTCATCATTTGACACTTTTCAAGTTAATTGACATGTTTTTACAGCAAGATTGAAAACTCCTCTTAATAGAATATTCCTGTTAATTGCATATTTTTTCCTGACAAATAAGGTATGCAATTAACAGGAATCCACTGTAATTTATATGTATATATATCTGGTTCTTAGCTCACCTGGTTATAGCCAGGGTTGGCTATTGCAATCACTTTGCGTCAATTGTCAGTCATCACTTTTTCATTCAAAGATTTCCTTTGAAAACACTGCCCCATTTGGAACCAAACTTGGTCATAATAGTCTTTGGATTGTCTCCTTCAAAGTTTGTGATTTTTATGTTCTTACCTTATCCAAAATGGCCACCAGCTGACATGGCCGAGATCATAGTTTTCAAAGGACTATTAGGGATTAGTGCATTAAGAAGTTTTCTCAGAAAGTACAACACAAATGGTCACACTAGTATCTGGGTACCCTCCTTAAAAAAATTGTGTTGATAATGTACATATATACCTCCTACAAGGTTGAAATATTATGAAACTGATTGCCTCTTTGGTTATTTGAATTCAATGGTCCTGGTGTGCCAAAAAGACCCTTGAGAGCCTCTTGTTTTTCAATGTCAATACATTAATTAAAAAAGTACTAAAATAGTATTATTTGCACATTCTAGATGCTGGCTAGCCACAACTGTTTACCCGTAATATACACTTTTAAGTGTACATATTCATAATTGACTAATCAATACAATCTGACACTGTGGAAAGCAAGTTCTATTTAATTTACATGCATTGAAGATAAATGAAACTTGAAGTGATGCACAGACAGGTGCAAAATGATTATTATAGATCACATGTCGTCATGGTCTTAGAGTTGGTCAACATCAAGAAGTGAATCTTGGAATGGGTGTAAGACCTTAGTAATTTGCTATGAGATCTATGTAGAACTAGAAATATGTTTAAAAAAAAACCCTAAAAATTCCCATCTAGATCATTGATATTAACCCGTAGTATCAACACAAACACATATCATTCCAGGATTGACATGAAAACAAGCCAAATCAATCCTTTGCTTGCTGTTTACTGTACTTCTGATGTACAGTGTTGGAAATTCACAATCTGTGCCACGATCTGCTTTTTCTTAAGTGTTTCAAACGATATATTTGTATATGAATTTCCAAAAAAAAAAAAAAAATCACCTGCCTGCCTGTTCAGTTTCAGAGGTTACACACGGGGGAGGGGAAACAAACATTCTTTTAAGTGTGGCCTCAGTCTATCTGTCTTTAACTTTCCATTCAAAGATCTTCTCCTCTTCTTACACTGTATCATAAATGACTGCCAGTAGAAAGCAGAGTTTAACATTTGATGCTATTGAAACACTCTCAAATGATTCTCTCCTGAAAGTACTGGGCTATTTGTAACCAAATTTGGTTTCAAAAGACCTTGGGTACCAGTGGTCTCTTAAAAAACATGTGATTTTTCTATCTCATCCAAGTTGGTCCTCAGTGGGGTACATAATTTATCACAGGACCCTTTGAGAAATGCAATTAAAGATCTTTTCCTCTGGAACCACAATTAAGGACAATTCAATTTAAAATTATCATAATAGTTATTTGATGATAATCTTTAAAGTTTGTGATTTTATGTTCATACCTAAGCCAAGATTTGGTGCCAGTAAGTAAGATAGTTTAGCATAGGACTGTTAGATTGTTTAGGACACATTTCAGGGCATTACAAGTGTGAATTGGGGTCAATGTGACAACTTTTATTTTTTATTACTGACAAAATTGACAAGGATTTACTTGAAGTATCAAAAAGGGGTAAAACCCTTTCAGATCTGCTACTGTCATACATTTTAAGCTTTTTATGCCTCCGTGAAACAAAGTTTCGGGGGGCATATAGTTTTTGGTCTGTCTGTCTGTTTGTTTGTCTGTTTGTCTTTTTGTCCACAAAAAACTTTAACATTGGGTATATCTTTTGAATGGTAAATGATAGGGCTCTCATATTTTGCATGTGTATTCCTTGTGGCAAGACCTTTCAAACAATACCAAAATTTTGAAACTCGTGACCTTGACCTTGACAAGTGATGGACTCTTTGAAAAAAATAATAAACTTTAACATTGGGTATATCTTTTGAATGGTAAGTGATATGGCTTTCATATTTTGCATGT